>JASDQU010687254.1:0-10215 GCA_032191745.1 Picea mariana
CTAGGTTTTATTTCCTATGGCTTTTATCTTTTACCAGCTGCTTTTACCCCCTGGGCCTTTAGCCCCTTCTTCCCACAAGACAAGATGTAGCCCTGGAAGGTCATCCTAATGGCCAGACTAGGGGAATGGGATGGATGAGCGGGGTATAAGATGTAAAATGATGAAAGATGGTGGGGGCAGATGATGGCTTTGCAAATCCCCCTCGGTGGCTAACCAAGACCCATGAATACCAGCTTGCTAAGTTACCCCATCAATCACCCTAATAGTGGTCAAGTGGATTAGTGTAAGATCCAAGCAGTCATCCGAAATAGAAGGAATCTAATGCATATATAAGAAGGTTATAACAATCAAATATGACACATACCATGATACCTCGGACCAATTACCTCATGGAGCAAGAGTCCTCTCCGATGCAAGGCCAGGCTGGTGGTGATGGAAGCTGCTACTGCTGATAGGACAAATCCAGTGGAGAAGAAGAAAGATGGGCCCTCAAGGGCCATGCTCAAGTCGATCTGCTCTCGTACTCCATGTCTAGGACCATGTGGGCCTGGAGACATGATCTCCTAGTTATCCCTAGATATCGGGGATAATAGGACCCATTGCATATCGTCTCGTACTGCCACCCCACTTGCATAAAACTCATAATGTATTTCACGTGTTTGTTTTACGTCATTATGTTGCTGATGAATCACATAAACTAAATTGGAAGGAATTGCAGGTATCAGACGTGGGAACCCTCACAATAGAACCGTTACGCATATTGGACCGTAGAGTCCGACAGCTCAGAAACCATCTAGTAGACCAAGTTAATGTCCAGTGGGACAAGTATAGTCCAGGATCTGCTACTTGGGAAGATGCTGAGACATTACGATGAGACTATCCCTCACTATTTTGACCACCTTGAGAACATGTTTCTCGAAGGTGGGGTGTATGTAACACCACCTTTTTACTTAGACAGCCAGGATTACCTGAGACCTATATACTTTATTTTCTAGTCATAGTGAAACTATTAAGTGATACACTTAAACTTTAAAATTTATGAACTTTTATGAATGTTTAAATGTTATTGATGATGATGTATATGATGTGACACATTGTGAGAATGAAGAATTTTATGAATGTTTAAAATACTATTAGGATGATGTTGTATATGATGCAATCTATTTTGGGTAAATGATAATCTTATGAATGGGTGTTGAAATTGAATTATGGGATATTATGAGATCTATTTCTAACTGGAAAAATTTGATGTTAAATTATCGGTACAAGGATACCAAATTGAAATGATGATAGTATGCAATTACGTGATGATAATGCATAGAAATGTATGAATTTGTGTTATAGACTAATCTGCAGGTTAAGGGCTATGAAATAGCCAAGGGATAATGATGATGAAAGTGGATATCAGGACCACTAACCGAGAAACATTATGGTATGAATATTGTATGTGGAATTTATATTGGTTTGGATGCATTGCTATGATATGTGGACCAGTGCATGATTTTAGGTGATGACACTGCACAAAACTGAATAAACGATGACAAAACCCCCAACAACACGGTGCCGCTGTATATTCCATTATAGGGTGTGGACCCTCGTTATGATTAGGAGGGGTGGAGGCATTTCCCACCATGTATCCTCTGAAACCTGAAGTCATGGGAGGACGGTGTTAGTTCACGCTCCCCAAGATGTGTGATGATGACTGTTAGATGCCTGCTAGGGAAGCTTGGTCGAGATAGCGACACTTCTGCTTATGGGTTCTATTTGGAGTTAGGTCAATATAGTTGACGCTCCAAGATAGTCTAGCAGAGGAAGGATAGGAATGGAGATGGAAGTAGGTTAGAGAGGAAGGATGAGTAGTAATAGTTGAGAAGGTATGGAGATCTATCTTGTGGTGGAATTTAATGTTTTCCCTTCAAAAAAAAAAGAAATGTGTATATATAAATATTCATTATTATGTAACTAAACCACAGTTGTTTAAATAAAATTGTTGAATCGGATAATAGTAATTAAAGGATTTCTCAAACAATTGATTGCTTTGTTGTCTTTTATAAAAGACTAGTCTTGCTGACTGGATTGGATGCATACAGAAATTACTAAAGGATGATAGTTTTGATTATTAGTACATGCACGGGACTTGTATGTACTAGCTACACATGCATTTCTTGTACATATACACTAGTATGTATGAGTTTTCTTGACTTACTTACAGATAACGTCGGTTAATTGTTATGAATGTGTGAACCATGTTTCTTTTCCTTGTACCATAAGATACCTTAACTTTGGGACGAAGTTTCCTGAAGAGTGGGTGTATGTAACAACCCTAGTTGAATAAATGTTTAAGGATTATTAAGTAAAAATTAATTAGCGGATTAATTGTCTTAACAGGGTATTAATTAAACAAGATTGGTATAATGATACTTATTAAATATTTATTAATTAATTAATGGTTACAATTTGATTAATTAATTGATTAATTAATTACATGTTACATTCATTGACATGGGTATTAAATTAATAGGGTTAATAAATTATAAGTTTAATTTGTTAAAGACTTACGTACACGGAAAGGGATAAGACATTGAGCATAAAGGGATAAGATATTAATTATAAAGGGATAAGATATTAATTATGAGGGGATAAGGTAATAAATGTGTAGGTAAGGAAGTAAATGAAAGGAAGGGCAGTGAGGGAGGAAGAGGAGGGGGAAGAGGTTTACGAAGGCAGGGATTACCATTCTACGGGGAATTTTTGGGAGGTTTCTCTTGGATTGCACAGAGGAGAGTTTGAGTTTTGTAGTCGGGAAGGGTTAGTACAGGAGGCACCGGTTTGCTGGGGGTTTTGGGCACGGGGGCCAGGATATCCATATGGTATCCTGGATCTAGGTAGTTGTCCTAGTTGGTAGGGTGGAAACTCGGTTTTGGGCAGAGTTGGTCCATGGATTCAAGCTGGGCAAGGCAGCAGCAGGAAGGTCAACAAGACAAACGGAAAACAGAGGGTTAGCATCAGACCCAGGTATTTTAAATTACGTATTTGTTTATTCTGTTATGAATTTTATTATTCATTGATCAATTTATATTAGTATGTGCTGAATTTATAAGAAATTACCGAGTTTCATAAATCAAGTAGAAGTTACTGTTTTGTTTGATTAATTATTTGACGTTAAATTTATTCGGCTACTACAAGTAGGCTGTGGCAGGGCTGTTGTCCACACCTCTCCCTCAACATCTCTGGTAGTTGTGTGTGACCCATTTACTCCATATGTGAGTCTGGTCGGCAAGCTATCGTCAGCCTGCATCATCAACAAATCATGTCAGAACACATCCACATCATATCATCTAATCAGATGCACTAATATCACAGTAAAACAATCAAACTCCAAAGGCACACTCCCTGACTCGATTTGGAGTCCAAGGGGTTCCATCGATGCCTCTGCATCCTCAAAGTCCAAAATCCTGCACTCTCAGTAAAACCGAGTCAATAGCATATGTCTATGTCAATGTAGTAAAACAACATATCAACAACCCATAATGCCTCATAATCAAAATCAAGAGTTTTAATAGCATAATAATTCAGATCACTTGCGAGCAAGTGTCCTCAAAGAATAAGTTCGCTTAGTGCGCTAGAGCGGTATGTTACACAACAAGCCAAAAGAGATTGTTGTATGCACTAGGGTGAATGGGAAAGGAAACGACTAGTAAATTTTATCCTCCAAACAATAGGTATGCATTCATTTTACTAAATTTATCCTTCCAAGGATAAACCGCATTGTTTGAGAGGGCATTGCATGCTTTGGTATGCATTTTCCTTCTTTATCTTTAAGAGGAAAGACGTTTCTCTCCTTAATATCTTTCTTCATTCTTCGATGCCCATTATTGCTTTCTCTAGATTATTTACTTGTAGGTTGTTTTTCAAATGTGGTGAAGCATTTTTGACAACCAAGGAAGCATGATGTAATCATTTACATCTATAGAAATTGATTTTGGTGAGAGAAAATGAGTTTTTCTATTAGAAGCATGCATTAGCCTTCACAATTCATTGGCATTTCCAATGGATAATAAAAACACATATCCACATCTTTCTTGGATATCTGTTGGATTCATTTCAAAATCAAGAGGTTGGTTATTGTTCTCTTTTGATTTATTATGGAGTGGGTTAATCATTTATTTCATTTTCTAGCTCATAGCCTCCCTGAGCAATGTGTTTCTTTTCTGGGATGATCTAGCTTGGATATCTTACCTTTTCTAGTGCTCGAATGATGTGTTGCAAGTCTCAAATATCTCAATCCTTCTAGTTATTTTTTTAATAGTTTCCATGGTATTGTTAAGGAATGCTTGATGATGAAACATTATTACATTGAACTACATGCATCTTCTCAAAGGTTTTTAATTTTTTTTTCCTTCATTTCTTTATCCCATGTTGTTTTCTTACTTTTCATTTGTAACGACCTAAGCTATATTAGTTTGTTATATCATCAAACATATGGGAGAAAAATCTTCATGACTTTGAGAGAGTGGGAAACAAATGGCTCTAGTTCAATCACTGTTCATCTTGGTGATCATAAGCTTGAGATCTCATATTGATTATTGAATGTTATTATTAACTTTTAATCCTCTTTGATATTGTTTTGTTTGTTTTTTATTTATTTTTTAAAACACCTACAGGTCGTCGGTCTTCTGATGTCTCTAGCATCGTTTCCATAGTGTAAACTTCATAGGTGAGACATCGTTGATATAACATACACGTTGGAATATTGGTGTTGCCCTCCGTCGGTCTTCCAATGTGACTAGCGTCACTGCCATGGAGTCAATGTCGCATGCGAGATGTCATTGATATAGCATACACATCAGTAGACCGACATTACCTTTCATCGATATTTCGACATCACTAGCATCACTTCCATGGCATCAACGTCATAGGTAAGACGCTGCGGATATAGCATACATGTTGGAAGATGAACGTTACCATCCATCGATCTTCCGATGTTACTAGAAACAATGTCATGGCGTCAATGTCGCAAGTGAGATGTCTTGACATCGCTATAAAGACGTCCATAGTGGGCTTGGACAGTGAAGTCCAAGAAGACACATTTCCACATGAAACATCTCAACAATGACGATATCTGTGTCATCAAAAAACTGACGTCATGTGGAACTATGTTTGAGGGGGTCCGATGTTTGTCATTCTACCGAAAATAAAAAGTGGCAATTGCTACGAACATGCCATCAGAATTTGACCCAAATGTACTAGTGACTATTCATTTAGGTGAGTAATTATTTATCTAGGAACTAATTTTAGGGAATTTAATGATGTATGGGAATCAACTACATCTTAAACATATTTTTTAATGGTGACGACATGTCTTCAAATGTCTAGTCTCTTGTTAAGTCATAAGTTATTGGTATATTGTCTCGCGAGTTGTTGGACATACTCTTAGGTTATAGTGGTAGCTAGTGATTTTGATCTCGGGCCTAGCCTATATTACTCTAACGAGTTATTAATTTCCCACATTTTAAAAAATGTTGACATTTTTTATACTAAGCACTTATTATTCCTCCATTAATGCAAATGTACCATGCATTTGTGTATCTCTTAGTGGGAATTTCGAAGGTATGGTGCACATTTTAATTTTTTTTTTCATTTCCTTAATTTTAATATGGACTTATAGAACATATTATTTCACATGCCTTTTGAGTGTGCAATAGCATGTGGCCTGGTCCAATGAGGTTTATGAGATAACAAAAAATAGAGTATAAGTTTCAATAAATTAGAATACTTGGAGGGTGCACTCCACTAATGGATGACAATGAGGTGTAGTGGAATACATAGCTTAAAGATCAATATTGTGATGGTGGTGAGAAAATGAAACCTTTAGAGAACAAGTGGTTGAATATTTGAAATTTTGGAGAAAATTGAATGAAAAGATTAATGTGGTTATGTGGTTATACGGGGTACAATTAGTAAACTGTGAAATATCATTTACATACATAGGATATTAAATAATACTTTTAATTTTACTATATATAAAATAGTGTCTTAAAAAATTTTTGATGAACCCCCTTCCCAATTGATATTTCCAATTTAAAATCCCCCTTATTTTGAATAGATATCCAAGGTAGCCATTTATTTTTGTGACCTTTGAAATAAACCTTTTTAGTTTTACCCATAATTAACCCCAATGTGTTAATATAATACAAACACCCCAGTGCATTAATATAATTATTATGCACCTATTTCTTTTCTTTTTTTCATATGTAGAGAATCAATGCTCTTGTAATTTTTATGCATTGATTATTCCTTGTTTTCATATGAAGCACCAATTCTTTTTAGTTTTAATACTCACCGATGCATTTATGTTACAGTGAGCATTGATGCGATTAAGTTATCCTGAGACCCGATGTGTTTAATATAGCATGTGCTCCAATTATTGTATAATTAGTACATACTAGAGTGTTTGTTTTACCATGCACATCGAAGAGTAGTGAAATTTCAAATATTCAAGGTGAGATGTCGACACCATTATTTTTACCAAGAACTAGTGTTTATATTATACTAAAGGAACTATTGTGTAAATTATATTTAGATGACATAATAAATACAATGCACCGATGAATACATTATGTTTAGTTCCCCATTGTATCTTTTAAAAATGAGCACCGTAAAAGATTGTGCTCATTTTACAATTGACGATACCCTCGTCACCCAACCATAGGCCGAAGCCACCCTCTGAGCACCTTGACCTTGACAGAGAAGAGAATCCTGGTAGCAATCCAATAGCCAAGAGAGGCTAATGCACCAAGCAAGAATAAAAACCAAGCTGATCAGATATTCCCTCCTAGAAGCTGGCACACACTTTCCTAGAGACTTGCACACAAAACTGCCACTGCACCTGCGCAGATCTAGCTCTCTCTGCAACTGATAAGATGTGTATAATGAGAACTGGTGCCCTGTATTTATAGTAGTCTGGGTAGGCTTACTAGAGAAAAATTCTCCTCCTGGGTACTAATAAATTCATATTAAATATATTTTTGCAGCCGACAACTTGTCTAGGTTTTCCTTCACTTCTTTGCTTCCTTCCAAAATATTATAATCTTGTCATAGGTCACAATAGAGGTTCATACCTCCCGAAGATACCATAATATTAACACTCCCTCCTAGCTAGGGAGGTATGGTCTTGAGCACAAACAGACCATTCAACTAGTAGTATCACGAGCACCGTCATTATTATCCAACTGGATAATCTCCTATGACAACTGGTACAATATCAATTGATAGAAAATAACTGTGCCTATCCATGGTAGTACACAACTATGTGACACATAGTCACAACCAGTGGAACATATCCACCACAGTAGTATATATCTATTGTCTAGAGACAGGCAGTCTCCATAATAATCATCTGATGACATCCTGCACAACAAATATTGTTAAGAATAAACTGAATCATCTAGGCCAATATTTCACTCACATTTGTGAGATCTGAAAGAATATCTTCCCTCAGTATAGAACATCAACAATGGGCTATCTACCCTATTCTTCTCAAACAAGGAAGAATGATTGTTTCTGATTTATGAACCTGGACCATTCCTCACCCTAGGCCATTCTTCCTACACTAATCAAAGTGTACCCTGGAGAGAATGTATAAACCCTAAGGAATGTCTGAGTCTGGACCATTCCCCACCCTGGGCCATTCCTCCTACACTAATCAAAGTGCACCCTGGAGAGAATGTAAAACCCTAAGGAATGTCTGTCCCTGATTGTTGATCCTGGACCATTCCCCACCTTGGGCCATTCCTCCTACACTAATCAAAGTGCACCCTGGAGAGAATGTATAAACCCTAAGGACTTACTGTCTAGACCATTTCCTCTGTTAACCACAAGAGGAAAAGAATGTCCTGCATCAACCTCCAAAACAGACCATTCCTCATGTTAACCAGAATGAGAAATCGTTGTCCGACGAGGAGGACCAGTCTTCTTGAGTAACCCTCAAGAAGAGAGACTGTCCTAGACCTCTCCCCATGTTAACCACAATGGGAAGTCACTGTCTATGATACATCAACAATCAGACTACTTCCCATGTTAACCAAAGTGGGAAGTCATTGTCCGTCAGAAATCTCAATCCCTTGTGTTAATATAATACAAACACCCCAGTGCATTAATATAATTATTATGCACCTATTTCTCTTTTTTTTTTCATATGTAGAGAATCAATGCTCTTATAATTTTTATGCACTGATTATTCCTTGTTTTCATATGAAGCACCAATGCTTTTTAGTTTTAGTACTCACCGATGCATTTACCTTACAGTGAGCATCGATGCGATTAAGTTATCCCGAGACCCAGTGTGTTTAATATAGCATGTGCTCCAATTATTGTATAATTAGTACATACTAGAGTGTTTGTTTTACCATGTGCATCGAAGGGTAGTGAAATTTCGAATATTCAAGGTGGGATGTCGACACCATTATTTTTACCAAGAACTAGTGTTTATATTATACTAAAGGAACTATTGTGTAAATTATATTTACAGGACATAATAAATGTAATGCATCGATGAATACATTATGTTTAGTTCCCCATTGTATCTTTTAAAAATGAGCACCGTAAATTTTTGAAACGATAGATATTGTTGTATGTTATATTGTTTACGGAACAAAGTGTTTTCTCAATAGTTCGTATAGATGTGTTATTACAATTAATGTGCATCAGTGTGTATGACTCCTCAAAACGCACCACTTTCTATATTATGGCATGCACAGTCTAGTGAGTTCAAAATAATACAATGCAAGTTGATATGTATATATTTTAATTGATTTTTTATGTTACAATTTTTCACTTAATCATTTCAAAATCAAATATTTTTTATAACAATATGGTTTTATATTTTTGTTATTGCATTTCGATATAATGATTGCATTAATATTTTATACAATGAATTGCACAAATGTTATTTGTAATAATAACAATCATTCACATATTAATTATTCAACAACGTAACATTTTACAACATTCAACAATGCAATAAAATAAGAAACCCATTTTATTATATATGAATAAGAGACCCATTATCATACAAAAAGGGACAAGCTAAAGGTCCACAATAATCAAATCGAAACCAATATGTAATCATTACACTTATTGGTAACATGTTCTCATGCAATTGGGACATTATGTCAAGTACATTAAACAAAATCCTTGATTTTCAAAGACAAATATTCCAAAACATACAACTTGCAACAACGTTCAATTATATTGATTAACATTCATCAGTTGAACTGTAGTCATCACTTGAGCTACATGCATGCCTCGTTTATTCATCATTTGTAGGCGATATTGTACTTTGGTTTTTTAACCTGACGTTTTCTTGATCAGCTTGATTTTTATGTTCCACCCCTTCATCCTCCATCTACAACCATATAAATAAACTATAATAAGTATATCTACATTTACATGCATAGTAGAATATACATATTATGTAAATAAAAAAACATACCTTACACCAAGTCTTTCATAAACAATACACATTCTTGCAAAGCCATGTTTTGTACATTCTCTCAAAATATTCTTTATTGGATGCATTCCATACTTTGTTTCTTGCATTCTTAATGTGACATGACAAAGAACATACGATAATATCAATATAACATTTTCCTGTTGTTTCATTAATTATAAAACAAGGGAAGTTAAAAAACATATCTACTTACAAATTGTTCAATTAAACTTTCATACTTCAACATATACTCACAACCCATACTTAACCCAATGTTTATCAATTCATGGATTGGCTCCTGTTTTAATGTTAGCACCTATTAGAAGATATCCATGGACAAGTGTAAATTATTTATTTAAATAAAAAGACCACAACAAACATGAAATCTTAAGAAAGTTTGAAAACATAAATACTCGCAAATTTTGGGATCAACCCTTTTATTCCTCATCGTCCTATCTTATGTGTTGAATGGAGTCTATTTTTTTTCTTTTCGGAAACAAAACAATTGAAAATTATTATTTCATGCGATAATTAAATTCGGTGTACATAAAACAATAAATAAATGATCACATACCTCATCTGCACATTCTAGTTGGGATGGATCCTCTTGCAACACAAATGTTCGTTTATTTTATCATCTTCTTCTACACTTTTTTTGACATCCCTACCGACATGTCTTGGTTTTCCCCTTGTTTTTCCCTTGGAATTTTCAAAATCTCCCTGGA
>JASDQU010687254.1:14971-30420 GCA_032191745.1 Picea mariana
TGAGTAAGAAACTAGATCCAAACAATGCAACATACCTATGTTCAATGCAAGGAAGTGCATGTAGTGAATGTACACTCGAGGGAATGTTTCCTCTTAGGGTACAGGGTGTCAATATGCAAAGGATATAAACAAGGCTCTTCTTGTATAGTGATGCAAATTACTGAGGTAAGAGACTTATAATGAGAAAGTGGGAACCATAAATAGGCTCAATATTGCAAGAAAGATAATGGAATGCCATTACAACTTAAATCTAAATAATTCCCTTTTTTGTAGATTTAGTCCCCTAGGCCCGAAAAAAGTATAAAAAAATACCTAGGAGAACTCTTCTGGCCAATGTCGACTAGAGTGTTCCTTTTTGTGATTAGTCCACTTTGTCTGAAAAGGGTTAAACTTACACCAAATAGAAGTCCTTTCAAATCCATTTAACAAGTGTGAAAGATACAAGTTCACTCGACCATCTTTTCGCTTTTTTAGAGAGTCAAAAAAGAGATTAACTAAGACTCAGGGGGAGTCCCATAGATATAGGTTAGAATGTTTGTGAGTGAGAATATGGGGTTCAAAGGAAAACTCATATTGGAACTATAAGGGACTCTTGGTCCTATGGAATAACTTATGCATGGGAACCAAATGGCACAAAATTTCTAACTAGGGCACCCATGTTTGGTAAGCCCCTGCCACTCAATAATGACACTTCTAGTAGTACTAATAAGGTTTTGTGTCACTAATAAATGGGTTCGTACCTAAGGCATACAGATCACAGTCATAGGAAAATAAAAACATGAAAAATGGAGTGATAACCTATCCTGTATGATGGTAAAAGAAAATACTTGTCGAAGTTACGAACGGGTGATATGACGCTAGAAACTACAAAAATCCCTGGAAGAACCACCAAAATCAACTCCTTTCACTGCACTATTTTTCCATTAGGTAAAAAATTATCATAAACTATAGAAAGCGGATAAAAATGTCCTAATCATAGTAAAAATGAACAATTTTACCATACCATTTGAGCTTTTCACCCACATAATGCATTTCAGACCATTTTTCATATTCAAGTGTCGATTATGGGAGCTATGATCAATGGAATTGACAACTATCTGGACCAAGTAAGTGTCCTTCCCCTCCTCTTAATTTCTAGTGGTTTAAAATTCCAATTTAGTCCTCATTTTTGGAGTTTTAGATGGCACAACATGTAAATAAGGGCGTATGTGAGATATAGTTCATCGGGTCACGTATATGGAGACATGTACGTGGGAAAAGCAAATACTTCCCACGTATATGTGGCCCTACATGTGACTGTTAACATTACATCCAGTGTATAAGTCCAAAAACAATTTTTTTAATGAATTTAACTCAAAAATTGACTTTCCTTTGGTAGGCTGGTGCTTGAATGGAGAGAGAGGGAGCATTAGGATGTAGATGTAGCAGTGGAAAAATATGCAGTGGCCCAACTTGATTTAAAAAAATGTGGCCTTTATAAATTTTTGGCTCTCAAAGGAATGAGGGCTCAAGTGAGGTTACTCCAAATGCTTATAAACTATTGGGATATGGAGACAGAGGCCTTCATTATCAATGGGAAACCATTGAGGATTGAAGTAGATGACATCTATTTTATCACAGGATTGTCTTGTCGGGGAAAGGTAGTGAATCTAAAATCTCGGGGGGCTGGGGATGGTATGAACATAGAGGATTACATTTCCACCCACAATGTTGCAGGAACAAATAAATTAGGGAGCCAACTCCCCATGAGGGCAATCGAGAACCTGAGTTTAAAGATCGTCATACTTTTTATTACACAAATCTTAGGGTCAGCCTCATTGCACCAGGCATTAAGGCCACTCATGTTTTATGTGGTGGATTGTTTACGACCCACAATTATCGACTGGTGTACCTTACTGTTGGCTAACATGAAGAGCCAACTGACGGATTGCAAAAAAGGGAAAAAGATAAACTTTAGGTTTGCATCCATTTTGTGTATTTTTTTCTTTGAGTGGGTTCGAGGCTTGATACCTAGATTAGATATCATTCCACATGGACCATGTGATCCATCTTTTTCATAGTGGACCAACATGATGAGGCGGTTAGGAGGTGGTAGGGTGCCAACCCCCTATAATGATGAGTTATGTTTTTGGTGGTGTCGACAAGTGATAGCTATAGATGACTAACCTTATGTTGGGATCAACTATAGAGGGGATCTAGATATGTATTTTTCACCAGGATATGCCTACGGTGATATTGGTAAGAAAAGTTTTTATATATTTCATTTTTTTGTGTTTTTTCAAAAAGAATAAAAAACACAATTTTTTTTTTGTATGGTATCAAGTATTAATAATTTCTTTGTCATGCAGATGTAGGTCTGCGACGAACTGACAAATTTCCATGACATCGGTGGAGAAACGAGGGAGATGATCACACAGGAGGAGATATGGATAGAGTGCTACAAAATGTGCAGTGGAGCCTGTCTCGATTGATGCACAGGATTCCTATGGTTCAGGTGGAGGATCTGCCAGAGGCTATGCAACGAAAAGTGGTGGGTGTTCCTTGTGAGTGGGTGAGAGTATTTCGGCATCTCACAAATTCCATATTGTGTTATCATGATATGCATCCGGAGCCACATATGTAGATTCCATGGTCATATATCTACCATCCATATATGTGTTTTGAGGGTGTGAGCCCCATTTTGTACTATGACGCCATATGTTTTGAAGAGATGAAATATAAAATTTTGGTCCTCGACTTTACTTATATATGTTACAATGTGTACATGGATGAATGTGTTTTCATTAATTTAGTTATGTGACAAATGGAAATCTAAAACATAATTAACATATGCATTAGATACATAATTAGAACTTCTAGGTATGTGATTATAAATAATAAAATCAAAGTATCATTCCAAAATTCATACTCGTAAGAATCATCAGAGTAGAGTAGGCTCTCGCACATGGTAACTATCGTTTAAATGACATATGACTAACTAGGAGTCCAGATGAACCTCCAAATACCTAACACCATGTGAAATGGCGTCACATAATAGTTCTATAACGGTGCTATACTCAGCCACATTATTCATTGATGGCTCTAGACAAACACCACCTGAAGACACCAGTTGACCCTTAGGTGAGTAAATGACCCAAGCGGTGGAAGCCATCTTTCATTTATGACGAATGGTACTATTTGTGAATCCTAAGTAAATTGAAGACTCCATTGACATCTTCCAACCAAGACAAAACCTAATAAGCAAGCCGATGACACAAAGGAAAAGATATATATACACTAAGATACACTAGTATACAAAGAGTCATGCACAAGCTTGAGGGCTCAAGCATAATATCTTTTTAGGTAGAGCCCATCTCTAGGATTATCCATCATATTCCTTTCATAATCCTCCAATTCATAGGATCCTTTTTTCTAAAACACGTTGCATGATATAAGTACCATGCCACATGGGGTTGAACTTGCCTTCCCCCAACAGTTCTTTGGCTTGGTCATACAAGAGGGCCAAGTCACCCTCAAGGTGCTTCTTAGGAAAAACAGGCCTATCATATTGAACCTTAACACATCATTTATTCTCTTTGATAGCCATAGAGTCATCTCGACACTACTCATCTATATTCTCTAGGTGCACAAGTCGTTCTTCAAGATTGGATGTCTTAGGTAGGAGCTCAATTTCCATTTTGAGGGAAGGGATTTCACATTCAATTGGAAAGACCGACTCCATGCCATGTACTAACTAAAAAGAAGAAAAAATGGTGGAAGTACTAACCAAGGTTTGATATGCCCAAAGAGAAGGGTAAAACATTATATGTCAGTCATATTTACTCCGACTAACAATTTTTTGCAATATGGTATTGAGAGATTTATTCATAGCCTCTACTTTTCCATTTTCCCAGGGATAATAAGGGGAAGGATGACCATGTTTAAAACCTAGTTTTGATGCTAACTCCTTCATCATTTAATTCTGAAATTGACTGCCATGATCAGTGACAATCTCCTTTGGGATTCTTAACTAGGATATAATTTGGTTGAATACGAAGAATGTTGAAGTCCTACCATCATATTTAATGGTAGGAATGGTCTCTACCCATTTAGTGAAGTAATCCACTGCCATGATAATATGTTGATTCCCCCTAGTCAAAGTTGGGTTACACTCCATAAAATCCACTCCCCACTTGGTGAAGGGACTGACAATGATGAATGGGTGAAAAGGGGATTGACACAATCTTTAAAAATTGATGGCCAAAAATAACAGGATCGCAATTTTTTTTGGGTTGTCGTAGACCCAGATAGATGAACACCACAAGCCCCACTATGATATTCATTGAGAACTGACTCAGCTTACTTGTGATTCAAGAAATGAAAAAAAATACTATCTACTCCTCGAGGATACAAAGTGTCATCGATGATAAGGTAGTTTTTAGCTTGATGATGTATACATCGTCAATCGTCTCTCGAGAGATGCTGGGATAAATTCAAGGTTTGAAGTTAAAATAGAATGTCTCCATACCAGGGGTCGGAGGATGAGATAAGGAATACATGTTCATTTATGAACAAATCATTATGAATAACGTCCTCATCCATTCAAGGTAAGTATGATATCAACTTGGAAAAACTAGCGATTTCTTAGACTTCATCGAAGCAAAATCGAGGCCAAATCCTTGAAAAATAACAATCCACTTCTTGTATTTTCCCCTATGATACGCCTAGTAAGGATGTATTGAAATGGATTGATATCTACAACTACGGTAGTTTTGCAAAGCAATATATAATGTCGTAATATCTTAACTGCATGTATGATGTCCAAGGATAGTTTCTCAGTGTGAGAGTACTTAAGTTCAGGACCAACTAAAATTCAAATACGATAGTAGACAATGTGCTCATGGAGCTCATCGTCTGCCTGAACTAGAACCATACCAACCGTCCCTTTAGACGTGACAATATAAATCAAATAGTCTATACTGTATTCTGGAGGCTTTAGAAAAGGTGTCGATACCATGGTTTTCTTAAGAGAATCGAAGGATTCCTGGGCTCTCTCATCCCATATAAATGGAGTATGCTTCTTCAAAAGACGATGGAACCCTTAGTTAAATTGGCATAATTCACTATGAATCGACGCAAGAAGTTAGCCTTCCCCTATAAAACCTGAAGTTTTCAAATGTTGTGTGGGGGAGGAAATCAAAGTATTGCCTCAACCTTCATAGGATCCACCATGATCCCATGCTCAAATACTAAGAATCCTAAGATATGCATGGACCTAATGCAAAATATGCATTTGTGAGGGTTCAAACAGATGCGATAATAATGACATCTCTCAAATACTAGTCGAAGGTGAGTGCAATGATCCACTCTCTTATGAGAGTGAGCAACAAGATCATCGAGGTAATCTTTGACAATATGATTCAGATTATGAAAAGCAAAGGTCATGGCGTGTTGAAAGGTTGCTCCAACATTTTTAAGGCCGAAAGGCATTTTTCGGTATGAAACATTACCCCAAGGACAAATAAACTCCATCTTGTGTTGATCCTTGGGTTTGATTTGAATTTGATTATATCCTGAAAATTCATCCATAAAATAAAAAAATTCTCTTCCCACACACTCATCGATAATATGGTCAATGAAAGGAGTCGAGAAGTTTTCTTTAGGACAAGCCTTGTCCAGGTCTAGAAAATCCATACATATGTGGATGGTTCCTTGTTTCTTATTCATGGGAACAGTGTTGGATACCCATTCAGTCAAATGAACTGGATAAATGAAACCAGCATTAAGTAGCTTCTCTACCTCTTCCTTAATAGCAGGGGCCTTCCTAAGATTAACATCTCTAAGATGTTTTCAAACAGGTCTAGCATCTAGATAAGTCTTGATCTCGTGTTTGAAAATGCCAGGGTCGATCCCTGGAATTTCTTCATACAGCCAAGAGAATACGTCACAAAATTCTTTGAAGAGATCAGTGTAGATCTCAATTTCTTTAGGAAGACAATCTGCACTGATATATATGTTCTCAAGCTTTCTAGGAACTCGAGAGATTTCGATCGTGATGGTAGGAGAAATATTCGCCATGTTTCCTTCAACATAAATACCATGGATATCTAGTGGAACCACAACATGACCAACCATCTCACTCAAGGTAGATATGAAGTCATCATGTTCAATCCTAACAAGTTCTGGGAGGAAATAGGAGTGATGATGCATATCGTCCCAAGGCCTATCGAGACCATTCATGGCCTCTAATATGGATTCATCCAAAGGTAAAGTATCATTGAGATGATCATCTAAACAAGACAATTGGGTGGACCATACGGGCTCTATAACAGGATCCTCCTTGTCCTTTCACAAGGATCAAGGATCTGAGTCAGCAGTAGAGTTAAGAACAGTGTGATATGAAACCTTTGTTGCTGACAATAACATTGCCATCCCAATATGCGATTGACCTTCACAAGATATGGTTAGGGAAGGTAGGGTCCAAGGGTCATTAAAATATGAAGTATGAGAAGGAACAAACCTCATTGACAATGAAGACTCACTGGAAATGGCATAAATGTGATGAATTGGTGCCATGAAATCAAAGGTACTCGTGAGAGAAGAATACATTTCGACAACAATATCCTAAGTTGTCGGCTGAGAATTGTCAATCATTGGGATCAAAGGTCCAACTTATGCATTAGGAATAGCATGCACAAAGGAAAATTGATCAATCGCCACTATTTTCCCTTCGTGATGAAAACACAAAGTGCAGAAAACAGACGAGAGGACTGCGGTCATGGCATAAGTCCAATTACCCCCTAATAATAAATTATAGTCAAGGGGTGCACCAACCACCTCGACATGAACCTCCATTGTCTTTCCACCTAACTGGATGCCAAAAGAGGAAAGAATTACGTGGGGTCGAAATGAACGACCATGAAATGTAGTCAACATAGTCATAGATTGAAAAAGAGTCAGAGATCCAATGGCTTTCCAACAAGTTAGGGACATCACACACATTGCAACACCTTCTTCAATTACAGTGTGTTTGATGGTATATTTCATGTACACATGGATTTGAAAGGCCACATGGTAAGGAAAGCGAGGCTTAACATCCATGAAATCAAACTTAATAACCTTCGATCCACATGGGTATAGAGATCCTAACACAAATAAAAAGGTGTTCCTCTATGAAGGACATGTCTGGAGAACCTCCAAAGATGACATCGCACAAGGGGTTTGACCCAAATCTTCGACAATTGAATAGTTCTATGCAACTCTGGCATTAGGATTGTGGGTAGAGCGTTTTACTAATCCTTTTGGAATATGAGGTGGAGGCTCTGGATTTTCGATTTGCAAAGGTGTTTCTAGAGGAGGGGGAGACTCTAGACCTATAAAATTCTATGAAGAACTATAATCATGAGATCAAGTGGCTACATCAATCTCAAAATTGACCATATTAACACATAGATGCTCATCATCATGCGTTGGAGGGTTTTTACTCCTTCTTGATGCATTTATAGTGTTGGAGGACCCTGAAGCCATGTGTTGATTGTGCGAGAATGGATTGGTCAACACAACGGGAAGTTGAGATAAGAGCCTCTAGGCTTCCTCAATTTTGGGGCATAGGTGGGTAAGGTGATCAAATTTACAAAGTTTACAAGGAAACTTCAAATTTCATTTTTCTTTCTTTCCCTCACCAACATTATTATTCAATCTATCATTGTTAGTGTTATCCTTAGAATTTTTATTATTTATCCCACCCTTATGATTATTACCTCGTCCTTTCTTTCTATTCCCTACTCGTTGTTGGTTACCATTTGGGTTGGTCAACAATTGTACAGAATGAACATCCACCGACTAAGTGGGAGTGGAGGAAGAAGAAGAATCTTGTCTTGCTACAAACAGGCTTAGAGACAAATCCTTCAACCAGTTCATCGCTAATTCTGTATACTTATAATTTGCATAGTGTATGATGCCATCGACATGAGGCCCAAAATTTTGTCTAGGGTCATAATTTGACTGCAGCACATTGGGAATAATTTCATATAACATCCCATGTTGATCATACATGAGGTCTAATTGTCGGGCTTTGAAAATAGATTCTTCCTCATATGTTACACTAGATGTAGAAACATCCTTCAAATTCTAAGGCAATAAGGACTTAAGGAACCACTCCAACATGAACTCTGGAGGAATGTAGGCTTTAATTAACCTCTTCCACATACTCCACTCTTGGATATGGTTCAATATATGTGTGTCCTTATCTTAGCAGAGGGCTGATAAAAGATATATGCTGACATCGTAACGAACCGACAACTGGAAGTGGTTGAGAAAGACCAAAATCGTATGATTAAAATTTCCGTATGTTCCCCCTGGTAGCTCAATATACCATTTCAATGTAGCCCCTGTGAGAGTGTCTTGAAATAGTCTCAAATGAATAGAATCATTGTTAAGAGAATTGGATGAGCACCAAAGATGAAAAGTAGTAACATGATCACTCGAATCCTCACGAGTCTTTCCCTCAAATTTCAAAATGTCCGAAGGAATATTGGTGGGGATGGGGGGCCAAGACAGATTGTGATGCACCAAGTCATTCATTAATATTAAAAAATATGGCAGATTAAGCGTGGCCAGAAAAGGGAGTTAGGGTTATGACATTTGAGCCCATGCTCCCGTCAAACATTGGTGTTGAGGGATTGCAGACCATCCAGGGTTTTGGTATACACCATGGACTTCTCTGGTAAGGTAATATCCTCCTCCAAACTGATGCATAAGAGGTTGTTTGGGCACCATACCTATAGGGACAACATAATGACGGTTATAAACATTTCCCCCAGCCAGAGTGAATTCAGGCTAGGGGTTTCCCATAGTATGAAATTGACTCCCTCAAGGTGAAAATATGGAGGATAGAGGTGGAATTAGTGTGGAGGAGGAAGGGGGAAAGGATGGAATATAGGAGGTGTCTTGTCCGCCCGATTGAGTACCCCATCCAGGAGCATTGAGACTAGTATTAGTCTTGGAAGAATAAGGAGGTTGACCCCCAACTGTAGGAATCATTTAGGGAATTTTACTTCCACCAAAAAAGAGAGTATGTGAGGGGACCATGCCCCCAGGTCCAAACATAGGATTTGCATTAGTTTCTGGAATGGAGGATGAAAGTTGCGATGTCATATTTGGCATACAAAAAGAGAAAGGGTTAGAGATCAAAGGTATGGAATGATAATTGTAATCAGGCGTACCAAAAAGAGACCCAAAAGGGTTTGTTACTATGGACTGGGTAGCAACCATAGGCTAGATAGGAGTAAGGATGGAAACCTCTAGCACTACAACTATCGTGGCTAAAGGAATCGAAGGAACCCCATTAACTATAGTAGGTATAGGAGTTGAGGGACTCCCTGTGTCATTTGGAATCAACTCAATACTCATAATTGTATAATCACAAGTCTAGTAGGTAGAGATATGTGTACCAGGTTTAGTAACTTTATGCCCTTTAGAAGTAAAAGACTCAATATGTCGTGGTAATTTTAACAGACAGTGAGACCTGCAAGGAATCTAGTCTGGTTCCACGATGAATCAAGAATCAAAATATAAAACCAAATTCTAGGGCCAAATAATAATCAAAGAGAACACCAAAATAAACAAAAGGACCAAATGCACACAAACATGATATAGTAGCTGAAAAGGGGCCTCCCTTGCTAGAGTAGGTATGCCTCACCCAAGAGAGGCATGCTACTCCGTTCAAAATATTGGAGGTATTAGAATTAGTTACAAGGGCCCTTGTTGGCACAGGGGAAGACCTAGGGTTCAATGCTACAACAAGACACCAACAAAACCCTAACTACCGGCCCTTTCGGCAACACCTGTGAAGCAGATGAAGTCTCAACCGAGGTAGAGGAAGGGGTGGTTGTAGGACTTAGATGTATACAACCTTAGCTGGGACACATATCTGTGATACTAACACTTAACAGAGCACTTAGTAGTTATCATTCATCAATATCCACTTTCTGGTTACAGCGTGATGTAGGAGCATCTCTCCATGCCAGTCATGCGCCAGCCAGCTAGCCCACTCAGTGCACGCATTTAATGAGGAAGAGAGGTGCAACCCCCTCATATTCAAATTTTGAATTTGAATAGAGGAAATTTAATATTGTAAGGCTGTTAGAGCCAAAAGGCCATGCCTATACGCAGGCTTTAGATGTAGATAGCCTTTAATGGTTGTAAGGCTGCAATCTAGATCCAATCTAGACTAGACAGCCCATTCAATGTAGAGTTAATGTAAGTTGAATAGGGTAGATATCTTTGGAGGGAAGAACTCAAAGAGCCCCCTCATGTAAAAGATCTTGGATCTTGTTTTGATGTCAAAAAAGAGAGGTAGCAATAATTAGAGTAGAGAAGGAAAGAGAGCTGAGACTCCATTGTAGTCCGAGCTCAAACGCATTGTAAAGAGGCATTTTCAGATTGATACAATCAGAGCAGTTTTTCCTGCATGTTATTTGTGTATGATGAATGTCTTCATGTGTGTATTGAGGATATGTTGTAGATGTATGTTAGGTATGCATTTGCAGGGACAGATAGGTTCTTCTATCTGTTGGGTTCTTTGATTTTAGGTTTGGAGTTCTTTGAGGTTTCATGTCAAGATGGCGTGACAGAACACTGCGGGTTCTGATGGCTAGTGCATAGAGTGCACTTCCAATTCTGCGAATTTGGACAAAGACGTGCTAGAAGGGCATACCAACTGAAATCATTGACTCAGAGGAGGATATCACGGTTGTTGAATACCTTGGAGGTGAGACTGTGTAGAGGAGGACACAGTAAAAGATAGAATCTCTAAGTAGTTCTGTAGAGCTTTGCCAAGAGGGCATTGAGCAGGTGCATAGAGTGCACAGAGGAACTCTGTTGAGTTCAGGAGGAATATAGAATCACTAAGGGTTCTATAGATCTCTGCCAGGAGGGCATTCAGTACAGGCACAGAGTGTTGAGGAGGAACTCTGCTATGAGTTCATAGAGAAACATAATCACTGAGGATTCTGGACACTCTACTAGGAGGGCATTGAGTAGGTGCTAGAGCACACAGAGAGAACTCTTTTGAGTTTTGGAATAGAAGAAGAGTCCAAGGAAGGATCTTTATAGGGTTTTTGAACACCCTATAGACTCAGCAAGAAGTTTCTTGAACAAAGAAGTGCCAGGAGGGCATCGGATTCTCCATATGAAGGAGAAGAAAAAAGGGTTAATTCCTTAGAGGTCGAAGCTACAGGAAAGATCAGAAGAGATAGCACCTTTGTGCATGCAAAGACTCTGCAAGGAGTGTAAAATTCAAAGAATCCCTTGAGGATTCGAAGGGAGAAGCTCAGGAGGAAAAGTGCCTTTGTGCACAAGTCATAGCTACAAAGATCGCAGAGGCAGGGGAGAGTTTAGAATCCCAAGAGCTCAGGAGGAACAACATCATTAAGAATGCAGGTGAAACTCAAAGTTGTAGAGTTCGAAGAGGGAAAGAGAAAAGGTTGAGGCCTTTGGAAACTTGGAGAATTCTTCCAAGTTTAGGAAGAATGTGCATGCTCACGAGGAGTACAGCTGTCGTTGGATCAGGCCGAGAAAGAGATTTGGATCGTTGGATTTCCACATCCAGGGAACAACGAGAGAGCGCACGGTAAGAATAGATATGAGCCGTTAGATCTCATTCGCACAAGCCAATATCCATTGGATCTGTCAAAAGAAGTGCAGGGTTTAATCCATAAATGCAGAGCAGAGAACCGAAGGAGTCTCGATTTAGTCAAGGTATCGGGTTTTCGGGAGTCCAGAGGATGGAAAGTCGGAATCTTGTATCTATAAAACCTCCAAATATGACTGTGGTCATATAAGGAACGGTCACACAGACCAGGGATATATCCCTGGGGGGGGGGCCTAATTGCTGTTAAAGCCATTTGAGCAAATCGACATTTTGAAGATCGGGAGGTCGAAGGGTTAAGGACTCTTGACAACAGGACACGAGAAGTCCTGAAACTCGAAAAATATAATTTCCTGTCATGAAAAGGGGAATGGTAGTGTATAGAGGCCATGGAAAGAAGGAGGACTTGTGGATTGAATGTTGAGGTCCCAATTGGGATCCAAAAGATTCGCTTCAGCTCAGAAGAGGAATTTGAACGATCCTTAGACCGGGAGGTCGCGCAGAACCTGTTGAGGTAGGGGGGTGTTGTGCCAAAGTGGTATCAGAGCCTAACTTTGTTTGTACATTGCAGACAGAGGAAGYAGGAAGAGAAGGAGAATACTCTGGTAGACGTCAGTTTGGTATCAGAGGTAGCTTGCAGGGATAGGTAGAGAGAAGGCAAAGGAAGACAGAGTACTAGAAGCTCTGTAATGATTGTTTGCAGGTAAACAACAATCAAGAAGATAGTCAGGAGGATTGTAGGAGAAGTTGAAGCACTCACACTTGCAGAGTGACAGCAACAGGTTTGCCAGGAGGGCAGACAGAGAGCAGAATGACTACTAAAGGTCATGCACACAGTGGGAAGAAGAACCGCCAGTAGCAGGAGAACGTTGCATTGGATAAGGAGCTTGCCAAGATCAGGGAAAGGATGGATGAACTTGAATTTGGGATTCAACAGGATACTAAGTCAATATGGGTATATGAATGGCCCATGAAGAAGACAAAGATAAAATGGCCAGTCAAGGAGTTGATGGCTAGAAGACAAAGGGGGTTGTTGAGAGGATGGTTGAGGCATGGTGAAAACCTCAACGAACCAGAGGAAGAGATGGTTCAGGTATGTGAACTAGAGACTGGGAGGAATCTCATTGATGAGGATGAAATGAGATCAGTTGAATATATCAAAGACTGCCAGGAGGGCAATGAGATGAGATCATTGCGGGATCTCACAGACTGTCATGAGGACATCCATGGAATTTCACATTTCCAGGAGGGCAATGAGACGAGATCACAGCGAGATCTCATAGACTGCCAGGAGGGTAGCAGGAAAATCCCAAATTGCCAGGTGGGCATTGGAACTGAAATGAGGCTATGTGAAAGTCTCATGAACTCGGAGGTGAGTTCATATCAGCAAGGGATGCTGGTAAGTAGAGATTCATGTGGTTTTGCAAATAATGTGAATGAAGATGATGACAAGTTAAAAACTTGCACCATCCAGGAGGAGGATTGGAGGAATCTTTTGATAATTGGAGGAATTCGAATATTCCTGCCACATTGCCTAAGGGAGGCAAAAGTTTGTGATGTCAGAGAAGAAATAACATCAAAATAAGGACAGCCAGCTGTGACTGTCAAATAAGAGTTGGAGCATATGTTAGAAGCTGCCCAAGCAAAAGAGGAGGATGAGCATTCCGAGGAGTGGCTCAATATTTTCAGCTAGGAAGCTGAAAAAAATGCAACATTGAAGCTTCCAGAAGAAAAAGAAGAAGAGGCAGACAACATGAGCTTTGCTGATCTATGGGAGTAGATTGAAACCCTGGAGGGAAGGGTAGAGGTGCAGAGCATGCACATCCACCAGATGAGGTTGGAAACTGATGGAGGAGATTTTCAGGCTGAGGAGCAACTGAAAGAAGCTGGAGGCATACCAGCAAGAGAGATGGCAGTAGTAGCACTGTCAGATGAAGAGGCTGAATAGCAGGTCAGTCAAGAGAAGACTGCAGAAAAGACTGCAACAGAGTGGACACTTAGTGCCACAGAGGATGAAGAATATGGCATGGGAGATCGTGATGATTTTCCCATCTGCTGAAAGAAATTTCAGCAGAGGAGACTGCAAGGACAGAGCCAGCCATTGCAGCAGCTGGATGAGGTGATAGAAGACATCATAAGGATGAAGTTGAGATCAACAGAGATTGCTAGCAAGGAAAGGATAAGCAGAAGGAAAGCATAAGTAGCAGCAACAACAACAAAGCAGCGAAAGTAACAACAGTAGGGAAGTGGAGCAGATGAACAGCTCCCAAGAATTGTTTGGGATCCAGGAGGATTTCAACAGCTAAGATGGGAAGATCATGAGAAGGGGCTCATGAATTTTACAGCTGAGGAGTATGATGTAGGAGCATCTATCCACGCTAGCCATGCGCCAGCCAGCTAGCCCACTTAGTGCGTGCATTCAATGAGGAAGAGAGGCGCATCCCTCTCATATTCAAATTTTAAATTTGAATCGAGGAAATTTAATATTGTAAGGCTGTTAGAGCCAAAAGGCCATGCCTATATGCAGGCTTTAGATGTAGATAGCCTTTAATGGTTGTAAGGATGCAATCTAGATCCAATCTAGACTAGGCAACCCATTCAATGTAGAGCTAATGTAATTTGAATATGATAGGTAGCTTTAGAGGGAAGAGCTCGAAGAGCCTCCTCATGTAAAAGATCTTGGATCCTTTTTTGATGTCAAAAAAGAGAGGTAGAAAGAATTAGAGTAGAGAAGGAAAGAGAGTCGAGACTCTGTTGCAGTCTGAGCTCAAACACATTGTAAAGAGGCATTTTCATATTAATACAATCAGAGCAGTTTTTCCTGCATGTTATTTGTGTATGATGAATGTCTTCATGTGTGTATTGAGGATATGCTGTAAATGTATGTTAGGTATGCATTTGCAGGGACAGATAGGTTCTGCTATCTATTGGGTTCTTTGATTTTAGGTTTGGAATTCTTTGAGGTTTCATGTCAAGAGGGCGTGACAGAACACTACGGGTTCTGATGGCTAGTGCATAGAGTGCACTTCCAATTCTATGGAATTTGGACAAAGATGTGCTAGAAGGGAATACCAACTAAAATCATTGAATCAGAGGAGGATCTCAATGTTTCTGAATACCTTGGAGGTGAGACTGTGCAGAGGAGGACACAGTAGAAGACAGAATCTCTGAGGAGTTTTGTAGATCTCTGCGAAGAGGGCATTGAGCAGGTGCATAGAGTGCACAGAGGAACTCTGCTGAGTTCAGGAGGAAGATAGAATCACTGAGGGTTCTATAAAGATCTGCCAGGAGGGCATTGAGCACAGTCACAAAGTGCTAAGGAGGAACTCTTCTATCAATTCATAGAGAAATAGAATCACTGAGGATTCTGGACACTCTGTCAGGAGGGCATTGATTAGGTGCTAGAGAACACAGAGAGAACTAGTTTGAGTTATGGAATAGAAGAAGAGTCCAATGAAGGATCTTTATAGGGTTTTTGAACACCCTATAGACTCAACAAGAATTTATTTAAATGAAGAAGTGCTAGGAGGGCATCAGATTCTCCATCTGAAGGAGAAGAAAAAAGGGTTAATTCCTTAGAGGTCGAAGCTACAAGAAATCTCAGAAGAGATAACACCTTTGTGCCTACAAAGACTTTGCAAGGAGTGTAGAATTCAAAGAATCCTTTGAGGATTTGAAGGGAGAAGCTCAGGAGGAAAAGTGCCTTTGTGCACAGGTCATAGCTTCAAAGATCACAGAGGTAGTGGAGAGTTTAGAATCCCAAGAGCTCAGGAGGAACAACGTTGTTAAGAATGCGAGGGAGACTCAAAGTTGTGGAGTT
>JASDQU010687255.1:18055-36168 GCA_032191745.1 Picea mariana
GCTTAGCGCCAATTGATGTTTGTCGAGATGTGTTCTCCTAGAGTGAGATGATTTTGGGATATGGAATACATGGACATGGTGAAGATGTTCTTGTTTTTTTATTCCCAAATTGCAACAGATTAAGGCCAGATCATGTCACCTTTATTGGTGTTTTGATTGCCTGCTCGCATGCAAGGTTATTAGATGAGGGTTTGCAATACTTTGAGTGTTTCTTCATTTGGCACTCTCCCAGCTCATAAACAATAAATTTCACATTTGACATAGTAGAGGAAAACAAATGTGTAGTTGATTTCATGTGTTATTGACTTCCTTTATATGTTGTTGCACAAGAGCTAGGGTCACTAGAAAAATTACGCTGAAATTTTTGCATTAAAAATGTAGTTGCATTTATACATATTATTTTATCTTAACAAAGGTTGCAACCAATACTACAAAATTTGAGTGGAATAAATTACAACAGGTTTTGTAACACCCAAAGAAATATATGATCTTGACCAACTAATGAATAGATAGAAAATAGATTATGACCACTCTCAGCTTCTGGATTCTAGAGACTGGTATACATTTTAAGACAACACCTGGAAAATTGTGSGTCTTGGGCAAGTTGAGAGACCTTGATACTTGAATATGATACTATGGAAAAATAAAAGTTCCATTTTTTAATACGAGGATCTGCAAACATAGTCAGAAACAATTCCATAAAAATAAATGTGTCTCCCAATTCATTAATCCATGTAATTGGCAATGGATCTCCAAAGAAGGCCATGACCTTTGTTTCTACTAATAAATTGTCTCCAGAGATGAAGTGGTATGGAATCCATAATGGAATTTTGGTTGACCCATCTATGGATGTTTTGTAAATTCCTCTGCCCACCTATTTACACATTTAATGGGATCTCAATTCTACCCAGAAAAAGAATGTATCCTTCTTGAGAATCCCCTTCCTTCTTTGTACAAGTAATTGACATCATCAATGAGGCCTACAACACAAATGGTGGTCAAATTTTGAATGGCTCCATGTGGAAGCACCATCCTAGAACTCATTAAATTAAACAAGTGATAGGAAATTTAGACCTATTTGGAAAATTAAATTCAGTAAGAACTCAATCCATTATGATCATGTGCTTTCCCATCAAATCTAGGTAAAGCATTTTTTCAGGAAACATCAATGCCTTCCTTTTCAAATTTCTCACTTACCCTTTGCTATAAATTCATTCTGAAGAGGTCCATTTCCTTGTTAGAAAAGAAACATTTGCCATGACATCATAATGTTATGATGTATGGATTTATTATTTTTATTCAAATACAAGGTCATCCTTGGTTGCCTTTTATAGGAATGCAGTTATTGTTGCCTGTTATGTGTGGGCATCAACCATCCTAGTTGTAGTAGAACATTGATAATGGTAATAATTCCCTATTCCTGCTACACACAACTACTTCAATTTCCCTCATTAAGGAAAGGTCTACGGCTCGGCCTATATCATCAAATTGGAAATATGACTCAAAATATATAACTCTTCACATTCCTTGATTACTAAGTCATTTGTTAAACGTCTCTACACTTCATTGACCAAATAGAGATTGCCTAATTATATGGGTGTCATAACGGATAATGGTGAAATAATTGGGCATAACTTGTCCTATAGGCTAGTCCTAGTTGACAAATGACTACTTTACATCTATCCCTTCAACCCATGACATCCACCAAGTCCAGTTGTGAGAAGTATATGTCTAGAAGGATGAGTCCATATTGTTTGGTATGTGACATGTTTTGGAAATTTATTGTTCTTTGCGTCTGAACATGTCATGAAAATTTCTATTCAAAATTATTGTATATTGATAGATTCATTGTTCTCAAAATTTGAACTAGTTTACCCCAAAAGATGGAACTAGTAAAAGAAAAAAGAAAGAAAGAATGGAAAATATAGCTTTTAGTTGTATGGATATGTTACAGAAAGCCAATCTAGTGGTGAAAATGTACATCGTACCAATTTTTACCACCTTTTTCCTAGATCATAGTAGGTGCTATGAGCTTGTTGCAGGATAGAAATAGGTTGCTCTGTAACCATTGTTGTGGTTATTTTTGTATCTATGGCTAACACTATGACTATGGCACCTTCTACTTCTTAATAAAGAGGAGCCTTTTAAGAGTCTAAATCAGAAATTAACAATGAATCCCATATTTATGTACTTGAGGAAATAAATTCTTTGAACGAGTGGACAGATAATTCCCAACATGTAGGCTTTGTTGACACCAAGACCATTCTATCTGGGAAAAAATGACCTCTGTTAGTAGTTACCCCAAAGAAATATCAATGCCGCTTGAAAATAGAAGTTTTCATCCAGAGGATGCTAAAAGATATTCCATAGGTCAACATAAGCACGCAAATGATGGAAAAGATAGATATTATGGTGGTTTGTTTGGGTCAAACAATCATCAAGCAATGAAGGTGTTTTCTCATACTGACAAAGGTTCATTGATTGATGAAAACAACAAATTGGTAGGGAAACAGGTTACCGATGTTAACAAAAGAGTAGTAGAGACTATGGTCCCTGTCAACATGTCAAGAAATGGGGTTACCAATGTTTTCTTCTTTTTCTTTTGATATGATGGTATAAAGCTACTCATAACTACAAAGTTCAAATTTCAGAACAGTGGATGCATAAATGATAAATTCCTTTCATTCTAGATCTCTCACTAGAAATCTGTTATGTTTCCTTTTAGTGCTGCCATATTTTGTGCATAATATCCAACAAAGGAATCATTCTTGTCTATGTCTCCTAAAGGCAAAAAGGCCTCTTGATCAAGCATGGGTACATGCTATCCAGATGGATCCAAATGATGACAAGAAGGTCAGGTGCAAATACTGTCTGACTTTTTTTTGGGGGTATAAACAGGTTGAACACCACATAGCATGGATCCCATTCAAAAATGTCATAGTTTGTGACCATTGCCCCGAAGAAGTTATAGCCCAAATGCAAGATGCTTTGGAAAACATCAAATTAAACAAAAGCAATGAAATCTAGAGGTTGGAAATTGCAAGAGTTTGTACATCTAAAATGCCACCTCCTGATAGTTTTTCATCAAATGTTGCAAGTCCAATCATCTCCTTTCCTTCCTTTTATCCTCACACAAGCTTAAGAGCTCAACCATCCTTCGAGAGTCTTAATGAAAAGAAGAGGAAGGAGGCATACCATGCAGTGAGGAGGTTTTGGTACAATCACAACCTCCCATTTAACCTTGCAAGCTCTCATTTTTTTCAACCCATGGTAGATGTTATTGCAATAGCTGGGCCTGGATACAAAACTCTGTTTTATAAATTATAATGCATTCAGGGAGAAAGAGATAGATGCAGAGTTGGAATTTGTCAAGGAATAATTGCAAGACATTAAAAAGTTGTGGGAGAGCACTGGTTGCACCATTATGTCAGATGGGTGGACAGATCGAAGGAATAGAGCAATAATAAATTTCTTGTTGCATGCCTTGAAGGAAACATGTCCCTGAAATTCTTTGATGCATCATCACATGTCAAGAATGCAAATTTGTTATATACACTATTGGTGGAGGTTRTTGAAGAAGTTGGTCCCAAACATGTTGTCCAATAATAACAGACAACATTGCAAATTATGTAGCAACTAGAAAACCACAATGTGAGAATATAAAACTATTTTTGCRCCCTATGTTTCCCATTTTATAGATTTGATTTTGGATGAMATAGGTAAGCTAGTTTGGGTGCAGGATATTGTGAATGAATGCAAAAGAATAACCAAGTACATATATAACCATCCATGGGTATTGAGCCTTATGAGAGAGTGCAAAGAGGGTGAAATCATTTTCCCAGCTATCARAACTACAAAGCTGCTCAGAACTACATARATGACTACCATGACAATGTTAGCAACTAATAGGTATAAAGCTGCTCAGAACTACAAAGTTCAAATTTCAGAATAGTGGATGCATAAATGATAAATTCCTTTCATTCTAGATCTCTCACTAGAAATCTGTTCTGTTTCCTTTCAGTGCTGCCATATTTTGTGCATAATTATCTAGAAAAGGAATCATTCTTGTCTATGTCTCCTAAAGGCAAAAAGGCCTCTTGATCAAGCATGGGTACATGCTATCCAGATGGATCCAAATGATGACAAGAAGGTCAAGTGCAAATACTGTCTGACTATTATGTTTGGGGGTTTAAACAGGTTGAACACCACCTAGAATGGATCCCATTCAAAAATGTCATAGTTTTTGACCATTTCCCTGAATAAGTTGCAACCCAAATGCAAGATGCTTTGGAAAACATGAAATTAAACAAAAACAACGAAATCTAGAGGTTGGAAATTGCAAGAGTTGGTAGATTTGAAATGCCACCTCCCGATAGTTTTTCATCAAATGTTGCAAGTCCAATCATCTCCTTTCCTTCCTTATGTCCTCACACAAGCTTAAGAGCTCAACCATCCTTTGAGAGTTTTAAAGAAAAGAAGAGGAAGGAGGCAGACCATGCAGTGASGAGGTTTTGGTACAATCACARCCTCCCATTTAACCTTGCAAACTCTCATTTTTTTCAGCCCATGGTAGATGCTATTGCAATAGTTGGGCYTGGATACAAAAATTTGTTTTATAAATTATAATGCATTCAGGGAGAAAGAGATAGATGCATAGTTGGAATTTGTCAAATTTTGAGATCAATGAATCTATCAATATACAATAATTTTGAATAGAAATTTCCATGACATGTTCAGAAGCAAAGAACAATGAAAACATCAGTAATCCCATTTTTTGACATGTTGACAGGGACCATAGTCTCTACTACTCTTTTGTTAACATCGGCAACCTGTTTCCCTACCAATTTGTTATTTTCATCAATCAATGAACCTTTGTCAGTATGAGAAAACACCTTCATTGCTTGATGATTTTTTGACCCAAACAAACCACCATAATATCTATATTTTCCATCATTTGCATGCTTATGTTGACCTCTGGAATATCTTTTAGCATCCTTTGGATGAAAACTTCTATTTTCAAGAGGCATTGATATTTATTTGGGGTAACTACTAACAGAGGTCATTTTTTCCCAGATAGAATGGTCTTGGTGTCAACAAAGCCTACACATTGGGAATTATCTGTCCACTTGTTCAAAGAATTTATTTCCTCAAGTACATCAAGATGGGATTCATTGTTAATTTCTGATTTAGACTCTTAAAAGTCTCCTCTTTATTAAGAAGTAGAAGGTGCCACAGTCATAGTGTTAGCCATAGATACAAGAAAAAATGAATATAGAAGATGGTGTGCTCGTTTTACCATTGACGATACCTTCATCACCCAACCATAGGCCAAAGCCTCCCTTCGAGCACCTTAACCTTGACTGAGAATTCCTCCAGAAGAAAACCCTAGGCTAGATAGCCAAAACAAAGGGTAGTGCACCTCTTCCCAAGGGTAGTGCAACACAAAAGACTGATCAGATAGTCCCAAACCCTAGCCAAGAGATAGTCCAAGCCAACACTGAAACTGCTAGTTGCAGTAGATACACCTGCAACTCTCCTCCACATGTGCACACCAACTGGAAATGCAATGTGCACCAAATGGGAACTGCAGTGCACACCAACTGGGAACTTCAAGCCTGAGATGTAACAAATGAGAACTGACACCTTGTATTTATACTGGATCTGCCAGATTTGCTGGGGCCGACTTCTCCTTTTGGATATGTGTCTGTTCAGTATATTATTATTATTTCTGGCCGACTTCTTCTCTTGGAGGCTAATAACCTAATATAAAATATCTTCTTGAGCCGACAAGGCTTCTAGGGTTATTATCCAACTCATTAGGGTTTATCTTGCTTCTCGGAGTCTTCTATTCTCGTCAGGTTCACACGTGGAGGTAATACCTCCCGTAGCTACCATAATATTAACAGTTTCAACTTTGCACTTCAAATGTTACAAAGTCCTTTAACAAAGTGATACCCTATGGGCACTTAGGAAGATTGGTCAATGTCACATCAACAAAAAATCCTCTCTCTTTAGGATGATTCTTTTATGACATAAGGGGGTAAACCTTAGAAAATAAATGTTTTTGGTATTTTTCTTTAGAATAAGATGGATGGTGGAATTTACTAAATATTAGTGTCCATCCAATTGGGCTATGGAGTTAGGGAATATTTGGAACAAAAGGGTTTGGATACGATGGAGAAAATATAATTAACCCATCATAGATGTCCCATAATTATTCCCAAACAGATTTTCAGAATATGAAAGAATAAAGTGAGAGCCTTTAAACAAGATGCATTCTCACAACCATAAATTACAACCAACAATAATGTGTAACCAATAAATAAAGAAGGCAGCAACAACCTCTCCAAACAATAGAAATGACATCAGCAAGATCTTTCAATAATTCAAGATCATACCAGGATTAGGGAGGCTTAGCAACCTCAACCCAAATCTCTTCTTTTGGGACAAATCTGCCCTTCCACAAAAATCATTCCAGCAACAAATTAATGGCAATTTTTACAGAACCTAATAATCCATGAAAAGAATAAAGAGATGAAGAAACTTCAAGTTGAATCAATTCCCTTCTTCAAACTCTCCAAAAAGATATTCAACAAAGTACTTGGGAGAAAAAACCCTCTTCCAACCATGCCTTTAGCAAATGAGAGTGATCCTTTTGTAATGTTCACCTCCAACAACTCTCCCATAAAATATTATTTCTTTAGAAGGCCATAGAATCCTCCTAAGGTGGAGTGCTTACATACTATTTTCCTTTTGATCAGATAAAATGCTTTGAATAGATCCACATTGCCACTTGACATTTTTCTATTTTATGAGATCCTCTTAAAGCATGCATGTAATCTTCGTTTTAGGGTTTTACCATGTCAACAATTCCACATGGTATCCCCTGAGCCCTCATGCAAAAAGCCTTCCTCCAAATATGTAGAAAATGCCTCGAACAAAGTGTTCTCACTCCAAAGCCCTCCTCAAAGGTGAAAGATGCCTCCAAATATGTAGAAGTGCATCAAACAATGTGTCCTCAACCCCAAGGGACATGAAAGGTGAAATATGCCTCCAAATATGTGAAACATGCCTTGAACAATGTGTCTTTACTCCAAAAGTCCTCTTCAAAGATGAAATACACCTACGTCAAAACTCCTCCATTAGGGTATTTGTCACCACTCATTGCCTTCAACATGCCATAGCCACCTCCTTAAAGAGGGCGTTCAACATTAAGTGGGCTTTGACCATTCCAAGTGCAATTTTAGTGCCACATGGCACCTTTCCAAGTAGGGAATTTCTCGCTTGTGCTCATTAACTCTCTTCCCTTGCCATGTGTCATGCTTTGGGCCTCCAACAAGATAGGGAATTCCCTCATTAATGGGCATTTATCCAATTCATGGGTGCATCTTCCTCCAAACCAACATTACTTCTTCGCACTTTTGATGTTTCCCCAATGATGAGTAGAATGATGCTCAAGCAAGATAAAACAAGGTGGCATAGCCTCCAAGTTTTCTCCTCGCAACCTATAACTGACACTGAAATCGAAGGATTTGTTGAGTTGGTGAGAGAAGAAAGCCCATGAAAATGCAAAACAAGCCATGTATTTTCTGGCAATAACACCACTAAAGCCATTTCAATCCTTGATACTCCTCCAAAAGGATTTGGAACAAAATAAGCTTGTTGCAAAGCGTTGATAGCCGGGAAAATGATTTCACCCTCTTTGCACTCTCTCATAAGGCTCAATACACAGGGATGGTTATATATGTACTTGGTTATTCTTTTGCATTCATTCACGATATCCTGCACCCAAACTAGCTTACCTATGTCATCCAAAATCAAATCTATAAAATGGGCAACACATAGTGCAAAAATAGTTTTATATTCTCACATTGTGGTTTTCTAGTTGCTACATAATTTGCAATGTTGTCTGTTATTACTTGGACAACATGTTTGGGACCGACTTCTTCAACAACCTCCACCAATAGTGTATATAACAAATTTGCATTCTTGACATGTGATGATGCATCAAAGAATTTCAGGGACATGGTTCCTTCAAGGCATGCAACAAGAAATTTATTATTGCTCTATTCCTTCGATCTGTCCACCCATCTAACATAATGGTGCAACTAGTGCTCTCCCACATTTTTTTAATGTCTTGCAATTATTCCTTGACAAATTCCAACTCTGCATCTATCTCTTTCTCCTTGAATGCATTATAATTTATAAAACGGAGTTTTGTATCCAGGCCCAACTATTGTAATAACATCTACCATGGGCTGAAAAAAATGAGAGTTTGCAAGGTTAAATGGGAGGCTGTGATTGTACCAAAATATCCTCACTGCATGGTCTGCCTCCTTCCTCTTCTTTTCATTAAAGGTCTCGAAGGATGGTTGAGATCTTAAGCTTGTGCAAGGATAGAAGGAAGGAAAGGAGATGATTGGACTTGCAACATTTGATGAAAAACTACCGGGAGGTGGCATTTTAGATCTACCAACTCTTGCAATTTCCAACCTTTAGATTTCATTGCTTTTGTTTAATTTGATGTTTTCCAAAGAATCTTGCATTTGGGCTATAACTTCTTTGGGGCAATGGTCACAAACTATGACATTTTTGAATGGGATCCATGCTAGGTGGTGTTCAACTTGTTTATACCCCCAAACATAACAGTCAGACAATATTTTCACCTGACCTTGTTGTCATCATTTGGATCCATCTGGATAGCATGTACCCATGCTTGATCAAGAGGCCTTTTTTCCTTTAGGAGACATAGACAAGAATGATTCCTTTGCTAGATAATTTTTCACAAAATATGGCAGCACTGAAAGGAAACATAACATATTTCTAGTGAGAGATCTAGAATGAAAGGAATTTATCATTTATGCATCCACTGTTCTGAAATTTGAACTTTGTAATTCTGAGCAGCTTTATACTTCTTAGTTGCTAACATTGTAGCATGGATCTCTCATTACAAACTGACCATTAAGGACCCCAAATGAGAGGTGTTTCCAGTGCTAACCTCCCATGCCAAATGAGAGGTATTTCTTGCACCACCAATGTCCCTACATAGAGTTCAAATTTGTTCTTGTGATGAGAAAAACTATCCACACTCCAAAACCAATCAATGAGTTTACAAACTATTGAGTTTGATCCATAATACACTATACAACCATCCAATATAATATTGTAGTGTATTTATTGAATGTTTATGTTTGCAATTGTCGATAATTGACCTTAAACAAATTAACTAATGTATGTGGGGTTATTAGGTACAAAATACTCCTACATTATGTTCTAACACAATCAACATCTCATTTCATTTCATGCTATTGTCAAGAAAATTTCTATTGATAAATAATGTTTATGAATTTTCATGTTTTATTAACAATGCATTTAAATTTATGATCTCATTTGGGAGATTAAGATGTTTTAGTAGTCAAAATTAGTCATGTGGCAGATCCAATTTYTCTTTTTTGTAAATGTTGTTTTCACCCAGCATATAGAAATGCATAGAATCTTGTATGTGTTGTACTTCCTGAAAAAACATGTTGGTTGGAATGGTGATCTACACTAATGGAAAAGGTGGTCTAATTCTTAGAATTATAAAATTAATTAACATAATTTAGATCCACAATCTATTAAACACTTTAGGCTTATGTTATTTCTAATTCTTGAACAACAGTAGCTTTAAAAGTTCTGTTATAGATGATCCTACAACATCAACAACAAAGAGGGCTTGAATTTGGTTCTTTCTTGGCCAAGGACAGTTAATCCACTCTGTAACAGAGTTTAAAATTCATTTTTGTATGCCAACATGGAGTTCCTATGATCCATTCTCAAATAATGGGGGATGATCTCATAATTGGCATGATGTAATATAGATTCCATGTGTATTCATTGAAACATATTCCCCCTCTTAGTTTTGAATGAAAATCTAGTAAAAATATTTGACATTTGTGCCAAATTTCCCACTCAATGTTAGTTTAGCTATTCTAGAGACCGCTTCATGCATGTGTCACATTTTTCCAAGCCTTCAATTTGCCTCATCTAATATTGGTATCTTGGGATAGATAYTAGTTATTTATTAAATTTCCACAAGAAAGGTATATTTGGATTTGAACACATCTTACTCCATGATATAGTAAAGAATTCAGGAATGAAGGACACTTGAGGRAAGAATACAGAGTTATATTTTCTAACTAAAATTCTTGTTACAATCTAGTTCTCTCCTTATGGAGATCCTTAGAAATCCCAATAACTTGAAGATGGGCATTTTAGTTCAACAGATGTGATGCAAATTTTGAGAGATGTTGAAATAACATATCACTAGATTATTGTTCAATATAAAAATAATAGAATTGGAAGAATGAGTTGTGAACAAATGGAAATGGGAGTCGAGTGGTCCTAATTAGCAAGTATTAACTTAAAAAAATAGTAAGTTAAATAGGAYTGCTAAGCCATAAGGTACAAAGTATTTGGAAATTTAAATTTAATCCGGTTTGTTGTATAGTTTTGTATAAAACTTATGTACTATTGAAAGAGAAAAATGATGGATCTTCCTATAGCTCTTGCAGGTTGAATGTTAAGAGGTGAATATGAGGAAATGTCACGGGATCTAAGAGGAGAAGACCCTGCCTATATTTTATGAGTTTAATTTGGCCAAAAAGGATTCTTGAATATTACTTGCCAGTGATTGTAGAATGCCAAACTTTAGGTTCTACCAGTTCAGTCTATAGTTGAAGATCTACTCGATTGCAACTCAGGGTCTATTAAGATAGCCATATATGTAATGATCTTATGCAAAACCTAATTTTGAGTCCCTTGGTACTGTTTTCGATGAATGAGTTTGATACATCCCTTTATCTTTTATATTTTTGATGTCATATGTGGAGGTTGTGTCTAGTAACATTAATCATAAGGAGTATTTGGACCCARTATATGTTATTAACAAGATAAATTTAGAAAGAAGTCCACMTTGAGGTTTACTAAAGACCATATACATTTTCTTACATGTCCAAAAATATTGTTTTATCCTTGAGATATCTTTCCAACTTTAGTTGGTTCTCATACCTTTCTCTTTCTTGTTCAAAAAAATAATCATTGTACCTATGGTAATACAAATGTGACCTAATATGGAACYTTACTAATATTTGAAAGCAAACTCTTTTAGAGTAGTTTAGAATTGAATAATTTGTTGGTTGCTCATGTTGCTTACCTCTTGTATAGAAGTCTTCATGAACCCCATGATCAGATTTTGTTTTTAAATTTGTCTAGTTGTTTGTTTGTTACTMATAACACCTCTATAATATATATAATCGTGGTCTATGGTTTGATATTCCATTTAGATCATTTTTATTTGTATTTMTATGTTTTGAAATACACATTTTGACAAAGTTGAGTGAATAATTCAAAAGTTTGCAAAATTTATTGCAAGATGTACTCAATGTTTCTAGTGCTATCAAGATGTACTCAATGTTTCTAGTGCTATCAAGTGACAAGATAATGTACTTACTCTATGTAAAACATTATTTGATTTTTTGGCTCATCTAGCCTTACATTGATAAGTGTTGTTTGAAAGCCATAAAGTGAAGAGTACTTGGCCATATAATTACATTTGAAACAATCCATACATATTTATTTATGACAACATCAAACTCTCCAGAAAAAAAAAAAAAATGGTCATGCACATGCACATTGCTAGTGATATTTCCACTATGGGAGGTTATTTGGTGGTAAGAAAAATTGGGACAATTCTCTTTGTGTTTTTGTTTTCATAACCATAAATGGGCATTCACACTCCATTCAAATAGAAATTTGTGGATAAAAGTGGAAAGGGAAATGGCATGGTCATATTTGTTTGATTTCTTATTGAAAAAAATATGCATTCACATACCTTGCACTGCAACACCAACACTCTTCAAGTTTTCAATTGATTTATGTGTTCCTTATTTAAAATGATTTATCTGTTCAAGTTAGATATTTATAGGGATCACAAGGCTATCACCAATATTCCTTTGTTTATCCTACGGGAAACCTTTTTCCTTTGGCTCATGTGATGATAACATATGTTGAAGTTGCATGTCAAATAGTTCCAATGTAAATATGCTTAATATGAAAGGATTACATTATGAAGTCTTAGTAATTTTGTTAAGCTTAAATACTTCCTATTTCGATTTTGAAATCATGTAACTTGGATGTACATGTATATACATGTTTAGAGAGTCATATTTTAGGTATAATGTCCATTAAGAGAATAGTTCCTTTTCTATGCTAGAAGATTGTTAAAGAGGTTTGCTTTTGCATATTTCCTTTCCTAGTACTTCTGTTTTTTTTATTTTATTGACTGTACATGTCATGTCCTATGATCTGATGGCCATATCATCTATGCATGGAAAATAATATGATACATCATTCCAAATTTCATTTATTGTAACCAAAAATATAATTTACAATTTTAAGGTCTAAGTTTATACCCACTAGAAGATTTTATGGTCTCATTTGTACTCAATAGTTAACACTTATGCTTAGTAGGTGTTTGTGTGCCCTATAGTTCTAAGGCCTGATATATGCCCAACATTTATTACAAAGTTATGTGTCCCCTAACTTTTTTATAAGTTAACAAAAATATAAGGGGTAAAAATGACCTCTCTTCCTTGGAAAGGGGTCCTTTTTGGGTACAAATGGATGATTAGAGAGGAAGTAATGCATGGAATGTGACCTATCAATATTCTTATACTTTTGGAGTTATTGATGGATATATTATGTGCACTCCTATTTAGGAGCATCCAATGATGAACTTGTTTGAAGGGTCCTTTCATAATCGATGAATCAGTAATAAAAAACCATAATAGAAGTGGTAGAGAAAAGATCAATATCTCATGAGATTGATATAAGTGGTGATTAATATCAACACATATGAACATTGTAGTGAAATATCATAAAAAATGATTGAGGGATATGCAAGAGTGTAAATTGAGAACTTGACAAACACAACCCTTGATGCTTGCAACGTTTTTTAGAGGATGGACAAATTATGTTTCTTTTTCCAAATATGTTAAATGAGTATATTACAGTTTAATGGGTGCATTTTCCTATTATTATATATGGTTTTATACTTCATCAAAAAATTCGCCAAGACTTTACAAGGTTTTATAATTCAGTGAAAGATTCCTCAAGTTTTAACAAGATTTTATAATTCAATGAAAGATTCACCAAGATTTTACAAGATTGTATAAAATAGTAAAATATTAGCCAAAAAATTATATATACATATTATGTTATTGATAAAATAGCTTTCGAATATTCCTATGTATGATGGGGATTCACCCATTTATTATAGATATAAATTTAGGGGGGCTTCTTAAAATTACCCCTGCTAAAAACCTGCCTCTTCAACCAAAACCACATCTCTCACCTGGAGAGAGTGTTGCACACATGCCTGAAAACCTACTTCTTCAACCACAACCACCTCTCTCACCTGGAGAGAGTGTTGCACACAGGCCTGGCAACCTGCTTCTTCAGCTCCATTCTAGCACAAGGAGAACAATAACAAGGCTTATTAAGGAACAGAGGACGACGACAAGCCACACTTAGCCAAGAGACTGCATGTCCACAACAACCCATAGTTATAACACACATGACATAGACATTTACGGGATGCTCATGCTTCACAGAAGACGTGGGTCGGCTTCACGGGTCTGATTTTTAGAGGTGGATGGCTTATGCAGACGTCCAACGCAGAGACAAAATGGTTTCTCGGGAAGGATTCCAATGAACTTAGGTTGAGTATGGAAGAATGGGCGTGCCAATCCCAACGTGGTTTGGCTCACGGGTTACTGATTCTAGAGGTGCGTGAGGGTATCCAGAGATCAATTTCCCCACAAAACAAGACAGACAACGGATCGAATAATGGAGGACGAACCCCCAACACAAATTGAATAATCCGTTTTAACTGCATGTGCCCAGGTCGACACTTGTCTTCCTGGAGCTTCATGCACTCCATTTTGCATACGTTCCTTTCCCAGGAACTTGGGTCAACACTTGGTCAATTGACCACCTTAGCCTTTAACACCTAGGCTCTCCGGTCTACTTGCACATAAGCTTACTATCTTACAATTGCTCGACTCACCAGCCTACGAAACATGTTTACAATACATAGATATAACTGGGGTTCATCCTTGGGGTATTACAACTTGAATATGTGTTTGGTAAACACAATATTATTCGAGCACATCAATTATAAAATCAAATACTGATTTTAAGTCCAAATAATTTTTCTTGCATTAAAGACTATCTATCTAAGTTTAAAACACTCAAAATTTTATGTGAAGAATGTGAGATAAAGCTGGAGGAAGAGCATTGCATCGGTATTATTATTTCCAAGATAGGAAATGCATATTTCATGTTTGTATCTACCTTTAATGCCATGAGAGAGGCTCTAGGGAAAGCTTATAAAAAACCCACTCTTGAGTCCTTTTGTGATGCTTTGATTCGAGAGCAAGATAAGCTTGTAAAACTTGGAGTGATCAACACTGCAGGTACCTCCAACAAAGACTTAGTATCTCAACAAAAATATAAACCCAAGAACCCCAAGAAGCAACATCCTCGCCACAACAACAAACAAACAAGTGTCCCAAACTCACTCAACCAACTTCAACTCCTAATCACGACAAAGAAGAAAAATATAAAAATAAGAAGATTGATAGACATTGCAACTTTTGTGATAAATATGGTCATGATGAGTCCAAATGTTTCACAAAGATGGAAAATTTAGAAGTAGTGATGAAGAAGCACAACATTAATATTGATTCTACTACTTCTTATTCTTCTAATGGACATGCACTTTCTGCTTCTGGTTTCTCCTTCAATGAAACTTCTATTTCTTCTTCTGATGAGTGACTTATTGATTCTGGAGCATATTATCATATGTTTGAGGATGAAGCCATATTTTATGCTCTAAATTAATGTAACACCAAGAAAATATTTGTTGGTGATGATAGATCTCTTAGTGTTGGTCATTTCAATGATGTATTATGTATTCCAAGTCTTTCTTGTAACCTTCTATCAGTATATCAAATCACTCATTCATGTGAAGGTAAAATCTTAGAGTTTTCACCTTAACAAGTTGTAATCAAAGATCTAAAAGGTCCTAAGCATGTTCTTGCAACTATAATTGCTGATGATATCACCAGGTTGTACAAGTTTGACAACTTTGGGTCATCATCTTTTCCCTTAGTTTTTGTTGCTCATAGAGATGACTTGAGAAAAAATTGACATGAGTGGCTTGGTCATCTAAACTATTGTTCATTGCGTCAACTATGTAATCAACAGATGGTGACTGATATTCCTCTTGTTTCATGTAGAGATGGTGTTTGTGCTGATTGACATGTTCTCGACAAACATCATCGAGACAATTTTGACAAACCTACCTCTTGGCACGCCTCATGCCCTTTTCATCTTGTTCACAATGACTTGTGTGGTCCACTTTCTTCTCCTTCTTTTTCTGGGTGCAAGTATTTCTTATCTTTCATCGATGAATTTTCCAGACATACTTGGGTTTACTTCTTAAAACTTAAGAGAATTTTTTTTGACAAGTTTCTAGCCTACAAGGCCATTGTAGAAAAATAATTTGGACATAAAATTCAAAGGTTAAGAACTTATAATGGAGACAAATATGTGAACAATAATTTTACAAGTTACTTCACTACACAGGGCATCCAAATGCAACAAATTGTTCCATATACACTACAACAAAATGGTGTTGCTGAGAGAAAGAATCACACATTAAAAGAAATGGCTAATTGTATGATCCAATCTAAGGGATTAAGTCTAAAGTATTGGGTGAAAGCCATAAAATATGCAACTTACATAGTAAATCACACTCCCACAAAGGCTCTTAAAAATATAACACTGCAAGAAGATTTAAATAAAATTAAACCAGATGTAAGTCACTTCCGTGTATTTGGAAATATAACATAGGCTCACATTCCTGATGAGAAAAGGAAAGCATTGCAACCTAAAAGTGAGAATTGTATATTTGTTGGTTATTCTGAAGATGTCAAAGGTTATAGAATTCTTCAACCACATTGTAATGAAATTATTATTAGAAGAGATGTTAAATTTGATGTAAATCTCTTGGCCTACGAGCCTAATTCGACGATTGTGCCTTCTTCGGTCTACAAGCCATCTTTGATGTCTATTCCTTCTTCTGTTCCTATTCTCTTTTCTTCTTTAGATGATGACAGTGAGGATGAAAATCCACCTCCGCCTTCTCACCTTCCTCTAGATGAGTCCTTTGAACTTGAACCAACACTGACACCACCGCTTCCTAGATGGGTCCGTTCAACACTAGAAGCATCTAGTGATCTTGTTGGTGATCCTTCAGATCAATGTCAGACACATTCTCAGTTGTAGAGAGCCTCTTCTCTTTTGTCTCAAGTTTCAGAGATTCATGATCCAGAGACATTTGCAGAAGCTTCAGGTCATCCAGATTGGGATACAATAATGAATGAATAATATCATTCTTTAATGGAAAATGATACTTGGGATCTTGTACCTCTTCCAAAAGGAAGAAAACTTGTAAGATGTAAATGGGTCTACAGAACTAAGTATCATTAGATGGAAGTGTTGAAAGACACACGGCTCAGTTAGTTTCCAAAGGATTTTCCCAAGTTGAAGGGATTAACTATAATAAACCTTTGCCCCTGTAGCCAAAATGAATTCCATCCGCCTTTTTCTTTCCCTAGATGTTTCACATAAATGGGAGGTCCATTAGATGCATATTAAATATGCCTTCTTGCATGGGGATTTGCAAGAAGAAATCTACATGGAACAACCCCTTGGTTATGTCTAGAATGACTCTAGCCTTGTTTTCACCTTAAGAAATCTCTTTATGGTCTTAAGCAAGCTCCTTAAGCTTGGTATGCCAAAATGGACAACTTTCTTATTGACATCAAATTTTCTAGATGCCATTATGATCCTAATGTCTATACCAAGAAAGTAGGAAACATATCATAATCCTTGTCCTTTATGTTGATGACCTTATCCTTACTGGTAGTGACTGAAAACTTTTAAACGATGTGAAAACCAACCTTAAGAAGAAATTTGAAATGACAGACTTAGGATTTTTGAACTATTTCCTTGGCCTCCAAGTTTTGCAAACCAATGAAGGACTTTTTCTTTCTCAACCTAAGTATGCTTGTGACCTTCTTCATCACTTTCACATGGAATATTGTACACCAACCCCTTCTCCCTTCTAGTCTAGAGTCAAGCTTGCTACCACCTAGAATTCTCCTGAAGTTGAGGCCACCTTGTATCATCCATTAGTTGGTAGCCTCTTATACTTGACTCATACCCATCCCAATATTTCCTTTGGTGTTGGTCTTGTTGCCCAATGTATGCAAACACCCCATGAAATTCATTGGAAAACAACTAAAATGATACTTTGGTATGTCCGGGGTACAATTCAGTTCATGATACATTACAATTCAGGGGGGACTCCTTTATTGGTTGGTTTCACTGATTCAGATTGGGAACACGACCTTGATGATAAGAAGTCTACCGTAGTTTATGTTTTTAGACTTGGTTCAAAACCTGTCACTTGGGCCTATAAGAAACAACAAGCTATTGCACTTTCTTCAATAGAAGTAGAGTACCGAGCATCAGTAAATGCAAGTCAATAATACTTGTGGCTTCAACAAATCCTTTCAGAGTTTGGATTCCAACAACAACATTTGACTAGCCTTGGGTGCCACAATTAAAGTGCCATGAAGCTAGCCAAAGACCCAGTTCAACATCAACACAACAAACACATCAATCTCCACATGCACTCCATCAGAAAGATCATTCATGATCAAGTTATTGAAGTGCTCTTTTTCCCTACAAAATATCAAGTTGCAGACATTTTCACAAAGTCTCTTACAGAAGCGAAGTTTTCCAAAATTCGATCTGCGTTAGGAGTTCAAGAAGTTTTCATTAAGGGGGGATAGGCTCTAATGCCTCCTTCCTTCTCCTATTGTGTCACTATTACAAATCCTTCAATCCTATCCCAAGTTGTTCTTAAGGGGGGATGTTAGGATATTTAGACACTTCGTAGTTAGTTAAGATCTACTTGGTCTAATGTGTCGTTAGGTAAA
>JASDQU010687256.1:17491-35637 GCA_032191745.1 Picea mariana
TGTGAAACATAGTAAAATCGCATGTCGAACAAGACTCATCATGGGCTGCAGAAATAGAAAAGGTGGTGGACATGGTGCCAAGACAAGTGCAAGATTTCATGGAACACCCAATCAAAGCTTGAGCCATGTTGTAGCAGTTAAGTGCCAGAATAGTCAAGTATTGGGCACAGGCAATAGAGATAAGAGAGATCCTTTCGACCCGAATGGAACAACATATATTCCCGTATGATAACACATGCGAGGATATTTTCATCAAGTGGTCGGAGTACGAGAAGAGTCATCTGCTCAAGTGAGATCATTTGATGAGTCTTTGAAGACTCATAGAAGAAAGTGCCATGTGGCAAGTTTTGCTTTACTTAGATATACTTTAATAGTTATTTTTAGTTAATAGTATGTTATAAATAGAAAGACCGACCTGTTAGCAAAGGATTGATGGTTCTTGTAAACACTCTCATTTTGTGGATATGTAAACAATTATTTTGAGGCTACCTTAATGGATAAGTCTTGTTTAGGACCAGTGACAAGTTTTTGTTTTCATCAACCTTGTGTGTCATTGGATTTGATGAAGAATTATTTATTATTTTTATCTCATGAATGGATGTTGTAACGAGTAAGAACTTATGAAACTGTTGGTAAGTTATTTGATTAAATACTTTTTAGTTCTTGTATTTAATGATGAAAAGTAAATAGTTGTGTTAATATGTGATTGATGATTAAAGTTAAAGAAACTATTTTTATTTTGATCATTTATCACATGCATGTTTTCTTCTAATAAATTGTATCTCAGTCAATAATTGGAACACCAACACATTAATGTATTAGTACTAGGCCTCTGGTAGAGAATCCTTGTCTGCGTGCTAGAGTGAAAGGGTTATCCCAAGTTCATCCTTCTCCATTAGTTGAGTTTTCCCACTTTGTTACCTAGTTGGTTTATACCGGATTTTATCTTGTATCGGTCCCACCTATAAGAGAAAATACAAGAAGAGAATGTGTGAACTGAAGGAGAACCATTCCACTATTAAACGCTGAAGAGGCTAATTGGGCCTCATTGGTGGGTTTGGTTCCTCCTGTTGAGATAAAGGGATTTAGGACCCCTCAACAGAATTGGCACTAGAAGGAGGGCTTGAAGAATGAATGTCTGACGATACTTTTTACGAAATATTTCACACAACATGTAGATTCAAAACAACCCACATGCATGGCTAGTCATTCCCAAGACAGCCAACACACGCTATTTACTCCTGAAACAAGTAACTCACACCAACACGAGGAAGAACATGTGTTCCCTAATATACCTTAAGCTCTTCCTCACGAGGAATTTAACTAATTGAGAAGAATCACAAGAGCTTATGCCTAACAGATCAGTGCATTGACCTTAGCCCTTTTACTTCCTCGAAGAAAAAAAATAAGAAGACCAATGGTCGAGTCCCCCAACCAAGTTTTTGTGCACACAGTAGAAGACCTAATAAATTTCTCCTTCACCGGAATCGAGCATCCTCTTAATCTAATCCCTCAAACACCATCCTACAACTTCGTCGAGCCCGATGATGTTTCAGAAGAGGAAGAGTTTAACTCAAAACGATCAGTTTCAGGATCTGAAGACATGGAAGATAACATTGAACATTATGAAGAAAGGGAAAACCCACCTCAGAATAATCAGCCTTGGTTGGCTATAGATTCCTTGGCCATCCCTAGATGAGTACATAACCTTCCCCGACATCCAGAGAAGTTACTCCCTAAATTTGACCCTGAAACCTCAAGATTTCCTGAAGACCGTATCAAAAAATTCATACTAGCTATTAGGCTGATGAATGTTAAACATGAAGACATAGTATGGAGTATTTTCCCCTACACTTTCAATAGTTTGGCCTCCATGTGGTATTTTAACTTACCTGTAGGATCCATAACTACTTGGACGAAGTTTCAAAAGGATTTTCTAGATAAATTTATAGAAGAAACCACTACAAGAGCATTAATGGTCAAGTTGTTAGCCGCCCCTATGATTTCAAAGGAGAAGGTCAAAGACTTTAATCAAAGATTCACCACTATCTTGAACAAATTCCAACCTGAAGCTAAATCAACTCAGTAGTTGCAAATCGAAGTAAATGTTAATGCTCTCCCAACTTCTATTTCCATGTTTTTGAAGAGGGTTGCCAGAACAACCTTAGCTGAGAATTTTGAAGAATCTAAAATGATAGAATTCCAAATGAAAGGATGCAAAGAATTCCAAGTTTCATTAGTTAATAAAGAAGTTCAAGCTCCTCCTAGGAGAGGGATACTATTGAATAGACCCCCAAGGAAACAAACAAAACAAGGTCCCGAAAAGGGAAGTGGAGTCATAGAATACCTACAACGCATGGTCAAGAAGTTTTCAAATGATATCATAGACATGAAAAGAAGTGCAGGGGAAGGAAACCAAGGCCAGAGGCCCTATAAACCATTTTTTTAAAGGAATCCATCGTTCAAAGAAAATGAACCTCCCCCAGCCAACTTAAACATTGATCTAGGAAACGTAGCTTCCAATTCTTTCTGTACTTATCACCAAGAGAAGCACTCTGAAAAATACTTCACACAATGTGTGCATGCCATGAATTTGATGGCCAACCAATTTCTAGATGAATTTTCCCTAACCGAACAATCAAGCAACTCAGTTATGAAGACTATTGATCAGGAAGAAGTTGATCCACCAAAAGAAACAACCATGCTAATATGGGACCCTGACCTACCAATTCTTTCTGATGACCTATTTGAGGTTCAAGAACCACCCACATAGGTATTGGCTATGCAAACACGAAGTAGGGGTCAACCTGTCTCAAATGATCTTACCACTGCCCAAACTTTGAGAGGAAAAGCATCTTCTGATCACCCGAAATCACCTTTTGTTCCCCGAAGAAACTCTATAAAAATGCATACACGAGAATCGCCCAAGCTATACTACAACATAGTATAAGACTTGAAAATTTTGAAAGAAAATATATCAGTCTTGGACATATGTAGAATCCCTCACGAAAAGGAATTTTGTTACAAGCATTGAAATCAATAGAAAATCCTACAACAAGAATTGACGAAGGAGGAAATATAATTCCCAGGGATCTAAGAAATAAACCAACTATGAATGCCTGATTTGAAGATAAGAAAGGAAAACCTTTTGTCCCACCATGTTAAGAACCAAAGACTGAATACAAAATCACCACAATATATATAGAAGAACAATATGCAAAATCTCATTTATTACTATCAATCCCTTGAGGTAGGGCAACACCATACAATGGATCCTATTATGGAAGGGATCTTCTCATGTTCACCTGCCTCTTCGAGAGGGCTTCCTCCTAATGAGCTTCAACTCCAAACACAATATTTTTATTCATATCCCATTACATTGCTTGAACCCCTTTATATAGTGCTACCATCACCTAAGAACATTCTAGAGGAGGAATCTTCTAGAACTAAAACCTTTTAAGAAGTCCTTTTACATTTATTATATCTAATTACTCATTTATTATATCTAACTACCATAGTGGGCCTTATTTAATAATATAGTAGACCTAGTCCACCTTACATTGAATGGCCTCCACTATTATCACAATGGGCCCTCTTCCCCACCCCCCACTACCTCTCTAGCTACCTTACATTCCATCCCCCTTATGAAATTGTTGTCCTCAATACTTGATTTATAACCATATACCGGGGTCCCATGGATAAGTGTGGACCATAGTGCTAAAGTAGACTAAAGAACCAGGGTCCCATTGATAAATGGAAGCCACCATGCTAAAGTAGTCCAACCGCCATTGTAAACTAGGGTACCATGTCCAAGTTCTCATGTGAACTCCACATAGAAGATATTGGCACCCAATAACCAACTGAAAAATGATGCTCTCAATACTGACACCTATCATGTGGATCCAAATTAGAATATCTAGCCACATAGTGGGAAAGGGTCAATGATGAATCTAGAAGGAACATTACCATTGTAGAATATGCAGGTTGGACACTAGTAATCATAACTAGCTCTTGATGTGGGATATTGACGTTCTCTACAGAAGGTGGAGTAGAGTCATCAAATAAAATATGGAAGTGGTTGTCATCCCAGAAATGAAAACTATCCATATACCAATCATCGCAATCAACATTGAGATCATACCAAGCATGTATTTATTGATTATACCCATCCTTGATGTTCGCCATAAGAAATATCTCATGCATGCTATCCAATGAATCTTGAATACTCTGAAAACTATCATTGAAGCCATCTCCAAAGGCATTCAATTTGTCATTCAATGTGTCATACAATAGGGATTTGAATGCTTCAAGAATTTCTTTGAGGGTTTGAGAGGAAATAGCCATCTGATCACCCTATGAACTCTTCAGTCCCACAACCATAACGAAAAACCCAAAAAATATAACAATAAATTACGGCATAAAATCACGACGTTTTCCGAAAAAACCCTACAAAATAGTTGAATTTAAAATGCTCATAACCTCAATTCCCGAACTCTGTTTCGGCTGATATTTTTTTTGAAATTGGGTGAAATTGTGAGAGGAACTCAGATCTGTAATTTTTTGGGTCAAATTCGGCCTCCATATGCTACATAAAAAAAAAACAATTGCTACATAAAAAAAACAATTGCGGCGTCGTCCGCGGAAAAAACCCTTAAAATTGCATATTTTAAAACTTCAATATCTTGACTTCCCAGACTCCGTTTAGAGTGATTTTATTTTTCAAATTGGGTGTTTTTAGGAGATTAAATCAGATATACAACATGTTTCTACAAATTTTTTACAAAAATATGCCAAAAATTTATGGAATGTCACGGCCCTCTTTTTCCTTCTCCGAAAAACAATCTACAAAAATAAAAAATATTTTCCCACAATGTCTGCCAAGGAAAGTGCTCTTATACCACTTGTTAAGAACCAATTACTGAATACAAAAGCACCACAATAGATATAGAATAACAATATTCAAAATCCTCTTTATTACCATCAAGCCGTTGAGGTAGGGCAACACCATACAATGGATCCTATTATGGAAGGGATCCTCTCCTATTCACTTGCCTCTTTGAGGGGGCTTCTTCCTAATGAGATTCAACTCCAAACAAAATACTTCTGTTCATATCCCATTACATTGCTTCAACCCCTTTATATAGTTCTACCATCACCTAAGAACATTCTAGAGGAGGAATCTTCTAGAAGTAGAACCTTCTAAGAAGTCCTTTTACATTTATTATATCTAATTACTCATTTATTATATCTAACTACCATAGTGGGCCTTATTTAATAATATAGTGGACCTAGTCCACTTTACATTGAATGACCTCCACTATTATCACTATGGGCCCTTTGGCCCCCCCCACTACCTCTCTAGCTACCTTACACATCGTTCTTTTTTACGTTTGAAGTCTTCAACAGAAACCTCCATAATTGTTTGGATGACTTTGGGGAATCCTCTAATGTTATGCCATTGTCTATTTGCAAAAAAATATTGTAGTGTCTCTCAAAAGAGATAAACATGTTATAGAATTAGACAGAACTTAGGTGAAGGTTATGGGATAGCTCAATGATGTAATGATCAGAATAATGACGCACACTAAATTGATGCAAGTAATTGAAATCATTGTAGTAGATATCCCAGAATCTTATCGATTGTTATTAAATCGAGATTGGTTTGAGAAGTTAAATGAATACTTTAGTATAGACTAGGCTCACCATTGGATGCCATTAAAAGGGAACACGAACATGATCAGGATCAATAGGGAAAAATATCTAAAACATACTATCACTGACTTAGAACTTTAAATGAACCCTCATTAGCATATTTCCCCGTGTTAGGCAATTATTCCTATGACTCTAATTTAAAGAATTTCTCCCCCCTCTCATTTTATGTCCCTCTTACTAAAAAGTCCAAAATGATTTTTCAAGAAAAATTGCTAACAACAACAGAGGAAACCCTCTTATGTCAGGGAAATACATTAGAAACCATGGAACAAATGGGAGGAGAGAAGGAAAGCAACAAGAAAGAGGAATCCTATATGTTTTTGCCGCAAGTTTGGACCTTATACTTTGATGGATCAAAATCACAAGAAGGGTCATGGGCAGGGTGCATCCTTATTGATCCAAAAGGTAAACGACATTTCATGTCCTGTAGACTAAAATTCGAGTGCACAAACAACACTTCCGAGTATGAAGCTCTAGTAAAAGGGCTAAATAAATCCATAGACTTAAACATTAAAGAATTGAAAGTTTTTGGAGATTATGAAATCATTGTCAGACAAGTAAGGAATACTATACATTGCAACTCTCCACACCTAAATAATTACCAACAAGAAGTGCACGGGCTAAGAGAACATTTTGAGGCCTTCAACATGACAGTGATCCCCAGAACAAAGAACATTCTTGTTGATTCTCTGGCCACCGCTGCCTCAAGGCTATCACCTCTAGAATACTATGAAGCCTCCTGGTTCATTGTGGAGATACTCTACAAACTGTTAGTGCCCAACAATATTTATAATTGGAAGGTCTTTGAAGGAGATGAACAGATCGTTAAATGTTTTACCAATCATGATAATTTTAAAGAACTGGCTATTGACGATGAAGTATTCTAGGAACAATCAACAGAAATTGATCCTTAGGCAGATCAATCGACTGACAAACCAAGGTCTCACATGATACTGAATGGAATAGCCAATTTAGAAAACCTTTTTGATCTAATGGAAAGATTCAAATGATATAAGAACCCGAAGACGGGGAGTTCTTGTCCCATGCACAAAAATATAGATTTAAGAACCCTAGAAAACCCCAAAAATATAAATATCAAAAAGACAATATCTAAAGAGGAAAGGAAGGCCTATATCAAACTTTTCAGACAGTATCATGATGTTTTTGCATGGTCCTACCAATATCTAAAAACTTATGATACTCATATCACTCAACACACTATCCCATTAAAACCTGACATGAAACCCTCCAACAGAATCTCTGGAAGTACCACCCATCCCTAGAACCTCTCCTGTGTTAGGAGTTAAAGAAACTATTAGATTCCAAAATTATTTTCCAGGTTAGACACTTTGCATGGGTAGCAAATTTGGTTCCTGTGAGGAACAATTTTGGGGAGATCTGCCTATGCGTATGATTCAAAAACCTCAATATATCTTCAGAAAAGAAAAACTACCAAGTTCCACAAATGGAGAAACATTTGCAGACCATGTCAGGATCTGAGATTTTACCCCTATTGGACAGTTTCTTAGGTTACAATCAGGTTCTAGTTTAAGAAGAAGACTTCTTGAAAACTACCTTCTGAACCAAGTGGGGAACCTTCGCCTATAAACGTATGCCCTTTGAGTTATTCAATGTAGGGAAGATCTTTAAGAGGGACATGAACGTAGCATTTTGGATATGAATCAATAGGTGTGTAGTAGTCTATTTGTATGACGTGACCATGTATTCAAAGAACAGAGAAGATCGCATCCAACATTTAACCAATATTTTTGGAAGGTGTAGGAAATATGGTATATCCTTAAGCCCTAAGAAAACTATTTTTGGTGTCGAGGAAGGTAAGTTGTTAGGCCAAATTATATCTCAAGAAAGCATTCAAATAGATCTAGAAAGGATTAATGATATATCTCAACTTCCATTACCTCACAACAATAATTTTATGCAATCGTTCTTCGGGAGAATTAATTTTGTGAGGAAATTCACCCCTGATTTCGCTAAAACTATCAAACACTTACAAAAAATGATTTGTAAAGATGTTGAATTTAAGTGGGATGATGAACAAAAGAGTGATTTAAACAATATTAATACTGCAATATGTCAGGCTCCAATGTTGCAAAGTCTCGATTTTAGTAGACAATTCTTCCTCTATACTTTTGCCTCTGACCAATCGTTAGATTCAGTATTGGCTCAAAAGGATGATGAAAACAATGAGGCCCCCGTATCATTCATGAGCACTAATATCTAAGGGGTCGAACTAAAATAACCTATTATAGACAAGTAGGCTTATGATGTATACAAGGCCATGAAACACTTTAGGTCTTACATCTTTAAGAACCATACCAAATTCATCGTGCCTCACCCTACATTCCAATCCCTATTCACTCAACAGGAGATGGGGGAAAGAAGAGGAAAATGGATGGGAGTAGTCCTGGAATGTGATCTAGATATAAAACCTTTTAAATTGGTTAAGGGACAAGGGTAATGCAAAATGGTAACTGAATCCTAGTACCAAGTAAATGAAGACCCCGCATGGGAGAATGAATTGGAATTATGGTGTGGTGAAGCTTGATACGTCTCCCCAGGGAAAGAGTCTTGGTACAAGAAACTGACTTATCTCCTGCATCATGGGGCATGCCTAGAAAACCTTAACCCTAGGGAAAGGAGAGCCCTCAGGTTAAAATCCACACAATATCGCCTCATAAATTTAGTACTCTTTTGTGTTAATTATGATGGGGTTCTTTTAAGATGTATTGAACGTGAAGATGCAGAGAAAGTGTTGAAGGAGCTACATGTTGGTCCTACCACTGGAAATTTCATAGCAAACACCATTTCTCATAAAATACTAAGAGTTGGATAATATTTTCCTAGTTTGTTCATGGATTCTCACACATATGGTAGAAATTGTAAAACTTGTCAAATAAGGGTGGGGAGGGAAAAGAGAGAAAATATCCCACTCCAACAGGTGGCCATTTCTAGGCCATTTGAGCAATGGGGGTTAGATATCATAGGGGAAATTACACTAAGTTCTTCAAAAAAACATAGATACATACTAACTGCCACAAATTATTTTACAAAATGGGCATAGGTCATCCCTCTAAATCATGTAAACAAGAAGGTGGTGATCCAATTCATAGAACAACAGTTGATCACAAGGTTCGGTATGCCTTCCATCCTTGTTTTTGATAATGCAGCTTACTCTTATTCCACCTTATTAACAGAGTTTTCTATAGAAAAAGGAATAATAATCATATACTCTGCAAACTACTATCCACAGGCTAAAGGAGTAACAGAATTAACTAATAAAAACCTAGTGAGGATATTGAAGAAAACAGTTGCAAACAACCAAATAAATTGGCATAGTTTACTTCATAACGCTTTATGGGCCAATAGAGTTACACCCAAGGAATATATAGGGAATTCCCCATACTTTCTAGTATACGGATATGAATCCATTCTCTGGAACGAACTATATCTTCCATCCCTTCAACATTCTCATAATTTGAGAGGACAACCCTCATCAGTCATACAACAGAGAATTGATACCCTCCTCATGCTGGAAGAAGAAAGGGATAAAGAAAAATCAAATTTCATAGCTCATCAGCGAATAGTGAAAAGGTGGTTTGCTAAGCATAAGGCTAAAGAGAAAAATTTTGAAGTGGGAAACTTAGTCCTAAAATGGGACTGAGCAAATGAGTCGAAAGGAAAACATTCTAAGTTTTAGAATTTATGGGTTGGACCTTTCTAGGTGGATGAGAAGATTGGGGTAGGCACATATCGACTACAGAATCTGAGGGGGGAGTCTGAAACCCTCCCGGTGAATGGCCAAGCCCTAAAACAATATTTCCATTAAAAAAAAAAAGAATTTTTGTTTCTATGTTTTCACGATATTTTTTTTAGATAGTTCGATTACAGAATGATTTCTAGTTTTGTATTTTTCTATTGTACTTCTGCTCTTTTGAAGATTGTGTTTTTCAAAACATTGGTTGACCTCAATTCATGCGATATGATGAACTCTATTCATGAATCATCGCTCTCATACCACACAAGAAGCGCTAGGGGATCTGTGGCTCTTTTAAGGGTTTCTCTATCTAACCTGCCTAGATGAACAACCTTGAAAAAGTGATGATGTGTTTTCCTGGTGGTCTCGTAAAACCTTAAGGGAAAGATGGTAAGATGGAAAGGACTACATGTACCTCAAAGAAAAAGATAGAAAAATTTTCACTTTCAACATATCAATTTTCAAATAACATACGTCCTCCTCTCCCATTCACTTAGGGCATTCTGTCGAACTAAAATCAACTATATCAAATGAGTGCCCCGTAGGAGAGCATATGCAGGTAATTTCTCTAGGGCTATGAACGTTGGCTTGCAACGGATAAATATTTTAGAAAGTGAATAAGGGTAAATAAAAGGCCTAGTGACAATGAATGATTTACTAGACTCTTGTGAAAAGGGGCATGATTCAAGGTTGCAGGAAAATAAGGTGGAATAAAGGTTGAAAATCCCACAGGCAGGCCCAAATGCACCAACCAAGGAATTTCAAATGCAAGGATAAAATAGGCTCTATTAAAAACCAGTTAAGTTCTTAACCAGCTTTTGCACCAGTCGAGCCCAAGGTAGGAACGAATATTCTTCTTTCGTCCAATAAGTCATCATTTTTTCAGCACTCAACACACCCTAAAAATCCTATGTCAATTTTTTACCTTTTTGGGTACCACTTGATGTTTGCACTGTCTGATTCAACTTAATTTTGAGAAATGTGTTGTCTTTTCTTATTATCATGAATCTCATCGGCTATTCAGGTTTATTTGAGCTTATGAAACCCCATGACTTAAAAGGCCTTAACACCTAAATAAAGAATCAACAAACAAAACACTTCACCCAACACGCTCAGATTCGACATCAGAAGGAATTCAAAGAAGGAAACGAACCACTTGGTAAACCTCAATCACTGAGCATCATTTTGCATTGGCATCGACAAAGAGAAGTTTTTGTTTGCATTGAAATATTGCATAAGGATATCACCGATAGTCTATTCCCCTTCGTTATCGGTAAAAGATGAGGGGAATAGACGTTAACAAAGAAAGAAAATATATCATCGATAGATGATACCCGACGCAATTATCGGAATCAGGGTAAACCTAAATGGATCAAAATGAACATTCTAACCATGCTAAATATTATTCCCGATCATCGATCACCAATGCGTTTTCATCATCGAGAATTTTTTGAGGAAGCTAATCCAAAGAAAGCACTTGGTAGGTTTATCGTCAATCACTGACCCTGGATACGTTTTCGAAACTGAAAATATAAGGTTTGTTTAGAATGAATAACTTAATAAAAATCTTGACTCTGATTAATACACACAAATTAGGTCACCATTCTTCAACACCATGTGTCTTTACCAGATTGGAGGACCGTACAGTCTAGTGTTACCAAGAGTCATTCTTGGTCCCCTACATTCGAGTCACACCTCTGAGTCATATTTGCCATAGCAATATTGTATGGTTAGATTGATCGACGTCGAAGCTTTGCAGAAGTACATCAATGAAAAACATTCATAGCACATCCCTGATCCCCGATCCACCAACTAAGAGAGTGACATGATGGAATGTTTTAGCGTTAGATACAATATTATTTTGAGCATTTAAGGGGATAATTAATACCAAATATCACATTAGTTTCTACCTCGTGCGCCAATAAAACAACCGTTTAAAATCACCGATAGACCACATCACCCCCGCACCTCTGTCATCAACCCACAATGAATATAATTTGTAGAGATTCAGTGATAGATTTGTTTAAGTTTCACTCATCACCCAAATTAAATGACTAATGTGACACGGTAAGTTCTTCCCTAGTTTAAATTATATTGATCTGTTGTAAACAAAAGAATTCTACACACAAGGAAATTCAGAGAATTTGAGGAAGCAACAGAAGTAATTCAAAGGCTACAGAGATCTTGTGAGTATTAAAATAACCAAGTTTTAGCAAGCTTCACAGGTATGTATCCAAATATGTAAATCTTACATGGATGCAAATATATGTTTTCTATCCAATTTTCTTATTTACACAGTCTCTGAAGGTTTACTTTAGTTGCAAGAACAATTCTTCCAAGAAATCCAACCACCAGACGATCCTCGAGGGCACTAAATATCAAAGAACCAGAGGTAGGCAAAGTATCTTATCCTTGGGACGCAAAACAATTAGAATACACTATGATGCTAGAACCTATCATTAAGACAGCAACAAAGAAGGTTTCCATTCATCCTTCGGCCTTTGGATATACAGAAGCAACCACGAGGTCCAAGATGGCACTCCCACATTGGGGAGAACTCTTTAACAAAAGAAGACGAGAGGAATAACCATATTATGTCCCACACAGTGATCCAGATGTGAGAGCGCTCGATGACAACGTGTTCCCCAACATCTAGTGGTCATACCTACATATGGTGGTGAGCAGAACCCCTGCTTTTCCCTGTATTGAAGTCCTGAACTGACTCATCGACCACACAGACACACATAAATGTTTAATCAACAATGAAAATGGTTGGTGTCTTAGAGTGTTCTTACCGGCGAAATTTCAAAAATACTACAATCTTAGAGATCCTAAGGAGTGACTGAACACAGACTTCATGCTGAAGTTCTATGAATGCCACTACACTAGCCGATTGATGGCCTCATGGTGGAGGGAGGACAGAAAGTACACCAACCGAAGCACTAGATGGTACACTACAAACAATTTGAGGGATACATACATCTATTTGATGGCTCTCATATGTCGATTATATGGAGAGAAGGAATGCTCCATATTTTCAGAACTGTGGATGCCCTTGGCTTACACAGTGGTAATCTCTGGGAGCAGTTTCAACTGGGGGGAAATAATTTATAAACAAATGAACATCTATATACAACAAGTTGAGACGTTGAAGGAGGGAGAGACACCAGTTTTATACATGGCTTCATATTTTCTTGATTTCATGTGCACCAGAAACATCTTCGCGGGCATGAATCCGAGATGGCATTTTGCAGAGCCCCCGGTCCACATCTATTTCAATGTGCTATGGGAGAACAGGTATAAAAGGTATTAATCCCTCATCTATGATGAATTCATCGCATGAATTTATTTCATTCTTTTTAAGAATGAATTCTCGAGACTATTGACTGCATCCAAGAAAGTGATTTCCATGGTAGGCCACTAGTACTTAGACAAGCGCAACACCCACATCAAAGTGTTTGGGGCCAACGGAGCACCACATCTCTTACCATATCATGTCCCGAATTGTCTTGTAATAGGAGAGATATGATATCAAACCATCTTTCAAGGCTACAATGCCACCCTGGTCAAGGACAAGAAGTGGGCGTTCATTCCCTATGGTTTCCATGTAGCTTTCTACTTGGTGAAAGACACAACTCAATGTTGGGTATGTGTTATATTCTTTACATGAGTAGTAGTGTCTAAGCGTCTGCATCGGGCGTGCAGGGGGGTTGGAGTGGGGGCCGCTAGGCCCCCCCTTGGGGGGTGCAGAGAGGCGGAGCCCCACGCACGGGGGTTCGAGGGCAGCGCCCCCGAATTTTTTTTTTCCGGGTTGACATATTTTTGTCAGGACAACATATTTCTGTGACCACATGATATTAGGTGGTTTTTTCGGCACATGGTTTTTTGCCGATGGTTTTCTATTTTCAGTTAAGAAATTAGGGTTTTAGACTAATCCAGGTCTCTGGGTTAGGGTTTTGGATGCCACTGGCTCCTATATGTATATTGTATTGTAAACAATGTAACACAATGTATGAATATAACATATACTGGTTTTCCAGGTTTGCATTTCTAGGGAAAAATCTCTGTGTAATGTTTGTATTTGCCATTGTATCTTTTCTGTTCTTTTATGAATATCAGTTTGCAGTAGATATTGTACAAGGTTAGAATTTACACTCAAGCCAACCAAGAATGGTTCAACTAGCTCAAGTTTATGTTCCAGATAGGGTGATTCTACAAGCATGATCCAAAGGGCCTGGTCTTGCAACATGCTTCACAAGTATCGTCCTTCTAGTCGTACGCCAACAAAAAATTCAAAGATGAAGTCTTTAGAGAAAATTCCCAGGACTAGGACAAGGTGGTAGCAAGGATGGTCGACCCCAAAATGACCAGGTTCAGGGCCATGAGCCTGGATGAACATGAAAATACCATAGATAAATAGGTTCAAGAATCCCTCAGAGACAGGGTAGAAATCAGAGCGACAGAAGCAACAGAGGTTCCCCTGGTGGCTTTGGTGAAGGATATAGTGTTTCCTATGACATAGGATGCATGCGAAGGGGGATTACTCATGATAGAAAAGGTGAAGTGAGTAATTGATTAGCTTCAATATGACCCAGACCTCATAGAAATGATAGGGGCCCCTACCGACAACCCAAATGAAATTTGGATAGGTCCAAGCAGCCCTGAGTTTATACAAATTGATGAAATTGTCAGGTCAGATAACCCTGAAGTTTTAACATCACAGGCCAGATCACTCGGGGGTGTTTCAGCTCAATCAGAGATAGTACAAACATCAAGGAGAGAATGTGCACCAAACCCCCTCCACGAATTGATAAACATATATGATGATGAATAAAGTCTGGAGGTATCCCTCGTGACTCTTGTGCAGATCACAGAGGAAAAGGAGCCCGAGAAGGCATCATCATAAGCTCTCGACACTCAAATTTAGAGCCCTCCATAGAATGACCAAGAGTTCAAAATTTTCTTAGACAGTGAACTACTCGATGTACCAAAAACTCAAATGGACATTCTGATGGATGAGCCAAGGTTTGGTGAGAAAAAGGAGGAAGTTCCACAATAGGAAATCGACATCTCAACAGTTGATTATCAAGTAAGTATTGATCCTACACCCAATGTTTCAATTTCAACTGGTACTCAACCTCCCAATGAGAAAAAACTAGAGGTCAAGGCTTCTAAACACAAGAAAGAGGTTCAAGAACCCTTTCTCGGACAGATATACATTGTCGAAGGCTTGAGAAATATGCCTAAATGGGGAGATAATCAAATCCTTGAACCCGTGGATGAAGTTGCTGACATACATGCTATATCGTATGAATAAAAAAGGAAAGATATCATGAAAAGAAGCACCAAGAAGAGGAGGATTACTCTAGATCGCTCCATCGTCATCAACACATGGGAAAAATTGATCAACATAGAGCATGCCAAAACATCTGAATTTATCGACGCAGGGATGGAAATCATGGATTTCACCCTGCAGAGAGAGAGAAGGGATGAAGAGGAGTTGGCCTCTACGTTGAAGAAATTTGAACATCTACGCCACTTGGCGAAATATTACCAGGACACCACACAGGCCACAGTGTTCCTGAGAGTGAATTCAAGGAGGCCTATAGTAAATTTACAAATGAATGACACCTATTCACTGGAAGGATATCCAAGATTCAAGAAGACACCCTCATGGCATTGGCGACATTAAGGATATGGACAGGTGGTATGAGAAATCACACCAAGCCATGGAAAGGATCAACTATATCAGCACAGTTCAATAGGGTCGAGATGCCAAAGAGCACGACATCCGGGTGCTAAGGGAAAGCATCCTCAACCACATAAAGAAATCAACTGAATATTTGGAAAAAATGGCTCAAGAACCTCATCGAGAAATCCAAGAGAAATGGGTCAAGTGCGAAAATACTTGGAACAAGATCAACCAGGAAATGAGAGACATCGGCCTCCCCGAATTTGGCATACCCAACAACTTTGTTGACTTGCATGACATAGTCAAATCACATGTCAAACAAGACTCATCATGGGTTGTGGAGATAGAAAAGGTGGTGGACATGGCTCCAGGACAAGCGCAATAGTTCATGGAACATCTGATCAAATCTCGAGGCACGCTGTAGTAGTTAAGTGCAAGAATAGTCAAGTATTGGGCATGCGCATTAGAGATAAGAGATATCCTTTTAGCCCCAATGGAACAGCATAGATTCATGTATGCTAACACATGCAAGAATCTCTTCTTCAAGTGGTTGGAGTATGAGAAGAGTCATCCACTCAAGTGAGATATTTTGATGGCTCTTTTAATACTAATAGAAGAAAGTGCCATGTGGCGATTTTTGTTTTACATAGCTACACTTTAATAGTTATTTTTAGTTAATAATATGTTATAAATAGGAGGATTGACCTGTTAGAAAAGGGTTGATGGTTGTTGCAAAGTCCCTCATTTTTTGGATATGTAAAGAACTATTTCGGAGTTGCCTTAACAGAGAAGTCATGTTTAGGACCAGAGATAAGTTTGTGTTTTCATAAAAAGTGTGTGTGATTGGATCTGATGAAGAAATTTTTCTTATTTTTATCTCATGAATGGATGTTGTAACAAGTAAGAACTTCTGAAACTGTTGTTAAGTTATCGGATTCAATATTTTTTAGTTCTTGTATTTAATGATGAAAACTAAATCATTGTGTTAATATGTGATTGATGATTACAGTTAATGAAATTATTTTTATTTCCATCGTTTATCGCATGCATGTTTTCTTTTGATAAATTGTATCTCAGTCAATAATTGGAACACCAACAGGTTAATGTGTTAGTACTAGGACTGTGGTAGAGAATCATTGTCTGCATGCTAGAGTGTCGGGGAACCAGTCCAACCTATCAGTCAAGGATCTTTGATTCTGAATCCAAACTACTCTCTGAGACCCTGATGGTCTCACTCTGTAATTAAACACAAACCCTTTCGAGTTCCAGGTGTAGGTCTAATGGTACCCGCGACCTTCCCTTCATGCTTGGGAAATCTCCGATTTTGGGCGCTAGCCCCTTTTTCTGATAATCCCCTCCTTGAGGTGACCTTGGGTGATAACCTCATGCAAACACACAATTGAAGGCACATCCAAAGGTGGTTTGAACCCAAACTAACGTTTCGACCTGCAATTCTCCTCGAGCCTCCACATGTCCTTTCTTCAAAACCATGGTTTGGATTGCGACCCACCCTCAAATTTTTAAAGTTCACACATATTTGATCCCCATAATGCTATGGGACTATCGATCTCATGATATTGATGGTGTCTCTGAACTGATGTATCAGATCTATCCCTTTCAAAGTTGCAGATTAGATCTAACCTCTTTCAAATCAACGGTTGGGATTTATTTCGAAATTTCAGACTTCAAAATTCTCAACTCTCAAACTTTCCTTTCTTCCGTACATCAATCTTCCAGAGTTGATTATTTGTAGACAGATTTCCTTCTGAATCAATGGATTTTCCTCTGCTTCGAGGGTTTGACCTTTCAACTAGATCAATGGTCTTGCACCCCTTTTAGAGATCAATGGTCAAGATTTACTTCAGGTCTCCGAACTTCTGAGATCTCAAATCTCAAACTTCACTTCCCCTCAAAGTAAGAGGATTCCTTCCATGTGTCCACTTGAATCGGACCGTTGAGGCTTGCTTTAGCTCTCTAGCTCTCTAGAATTTGGGAGTCTCAAATATCAGCTGAAAACTCTTGAACAGATTTCTCTAGAGTCCATGATCCATCGCCACGTGTCCCTCTAGATCTGGTGGTCCAGATTCACTTCGAGTCTTCGTCGTTCGGGAATCTCAATTCTCAACTGAAACTCAAATGAAATTTACCCAAATCTTATGATCTATCACCACATGTATCTATAGATCTAAAGGCTCAAAGTCACTTAGCACTTCGCCTCTTGCAAAGTTAATATTTCTCTCCTGGAATTCTTTCGATGTCTGAATCCTCGAATTCTCAGATCTACTGCCACTTATCAACCTTAACGATGGATGGTTCTGACTGGCTTCAGAAATTTGGGGCTTCGCAAGTCCACTCTTCTATGCAATTTCAAAGGGTTTAGGCCTCATGCACTTTCCTTAGGATCCAACAGTTGTTGGTCCTCGCACTCAGATCTAACGATTGAGATATGTTCTTCTCCTATGCATACTCCTAAGTGTCTAGATGTGGACTTTGATGGTCCATATCTCCTCCACAATGCTCGATCCAATGACCATTGTTGCTACTCCTCCTGATCTTATTCCTTCTTCCCTGACTTGGAAGAGTCCAAACATTTCAAAGGCCTCAACCTTTGATCCTTCTGCGGTTCCTTGATTTTGGGTCTCATCTGTGTTTCTGAAAATCCTATCTCTCCTGAGTTTCTGGACTTGGAATAATTCTGAATCTTGTACACTCCTTGCACCATCCCCTCTAAGCTTCCCTAAATTGCTCATTCTCCCAAGGAATTTTACCCTTCTACGTCTTCCAAAAGATTGTCTTTCAACACTCTATCAAAGTGTTGGCTTAGTGTACTCCTTACACAGGTCTTCCTCCAGAGTGTTCGGCAACTCAGTGAGTTTCTGAATCGATCTGACGAAAGGGATGGAATTTTCTCTCGTTAAATGGTTCTCATCCATCCCCTCCTGTTGGAAAACTGAGAAGGGGGGGGGG
>JASDQU010687257.1:3988-18104 GCA_032191745.1 Picea mariana
CATCGAGAAGAATCGAGTGGAACACAAGAATTAGTGCTCGAGTGATAGAAACAAGAAGAAAGGGGATGCTCACAGTCATGGATGTGGATGATATTCACACACTGAAATATGGGCCTAATACCATGCACATAGAGGAAGAACAAAACCCCGCATAGGAGGTCGAACAACTGGACGAGGACGCATAATGGATAGAATCTGATGCATCCAGGGGAAAAGGGATGCAACAAGAGGAACATGCCATGGATTCGACTCAACAAGGTCTATAATAGGTCTGAGAACCATAAGAAGACTGTGAAACAGGCCTTGAGGCCATGCAAATAGTTGGGGTGTAATCCCCACAAGGGAAGAAGAATGCACTAGTAGAGAACAGTACACAAGGTGTACAACACACACAAGTGTAATTAGACATAGTGATGCCAAAAATCCCCAAGGGAGTGAAGGCCGATGATGAAATGGTGGGAGGAGTAGATGCTTTTAAATACTCCAACAATGATGTGGTGGACGCAATGAAATTACCAGACTTGGTGCCATAGAGCTACTTGGACAGTAAGGGATAAATTCCATCAGGCACGCCACTGTTGGAGCCTACGCAATGGAGATTGGGGTTATACAACACGAGAATCATGAATTTTCTAGACATATCGCACTTTGGGTGCAGTAAATGCATCAATGGATGTGTGAAGCAACTCCTAGCGCAAGTACATGGATGGATTATGTGGATGGATAGGCCCATGCCTATCAATGTTGATCTGATCACAATGATTACCGGGCTACCCATGGAAGGGGAGAAGCTAGAGAAATATTTAGAAGACAAACAAAGGCAAAATACATCTCCCACAAAATAAATGCAAAGTATGTTGTAGAGAGAGGAAACAGGGGAATCAAGATCAATGGCATAAACAATATTGCGATGCGATTTGAAACAAGGTTGTTAGGTTGAAAATTAATGTGAAAATGTAGAAAAGGGGAGGTACCAGTAGGAGTGGTAGCAGCAATAGTGTAGCATGTGAAGGGGAGATTGATGAGATGGGCCCCTTATTTACTAAATTCCTTTCTAGAAGATTGCAAGGATGAAAAATATTGGGGCTCTGAATTCCACTACTCGTGGTTATTCATCCTCATTGCATTGGTGGGATGGAAATAACCCACATGCAACGTGTTCCTACAGAGGACATGGAAATGTGGTGCAACACGCTACATATCACTATGAAGAACAACATACCCCAAGGCCAAGAAAATAAAAAATGATGTATTCATGTTTTACTTAATGGAGATCCAAAATAGATTGGAAGACACATGGAGGATTTCCCCAGAAACTTTCCAGGATTTTGGACAAATAACAAATTTCGAGGCATCGCTCCAGAGTAAGTTGTTGTATGAAAGGAAGGATCCATTCAAGGAGTGGCTATAGTTGAGCTACTGTGTGACGATGCAGGATATCCAGATGGATGTCCAAGAGTGGCTTGAGGAGTGGAAAGTACCAGAGATTCCAAGAACAGTGTCAGTGGTACAAAACCAGACATAGGGTAGAACAGTCCCCTCGCAACAGACAGGAAGGAATGGCACTATAAATAAAAATAAGACAACAACAAGGATAGTGGGTGCAAGTAGCCCAATTCAAAATAAAATCAAGATGCAAAATAATTCATAGTGTGTTCCTACACATGGTCCACCATGCCCAAAAAAGGCACCAAGAGGAATGACAAAGAAAGTGCATGCAGAATGAATAAGAACAAAGACGCATGAAAAACCTATGGAGGAAGAGATGGAATATGATACAGACATGGATATAGAGATTCCTGAGGCATCAATGACATCATAGGCCCAAAGAAAGAGAACAGGGGAACAAGAAAGAGGCTCCAAGAAGAAGGCAAAGGCCCACATAAAACCAATGGAAACATCACTAATAGTAGATGATGTGGATTTGATAGCCACAACAATGGAATATTGACCATCAGAGGTGTGGGAAAATTCATAGAACCACCAGGATCCAATTCTGGAGCAAATATAGGAGGTAAAAACTGCAATGGAGAAGTTGAAGATATATGTCAAACCGCAATAGAAGGACACACCATAAAATTATAGGGAAGGAATCCCTCCTCAAGAAACAATGGAGATCATATCGCAAGGGAGTGCCAAATTTATATTATCACCGGAGATGCATTTTCTTGATGAGGAGATAACACAAAAGCCTTTAAAAGACATTGACACACTAGACTTGGCTTTGGCTAAGATTCCGAAAAGGGCACTATATAAATTACACGTCAGCATCACGTAATATATTTAGTCCAAAGCAAGGTCTAACGTGACAAATCTATGAATAGTGTAGGAGGAGGATACCATAATGAAAAAATTCATCAGCCAAGAAGGGTAGAACAAAAAGAGGGTGCAACAGAAATTGGATGAGATGGAGAACCAGATATAGGTAGTCTTTAAAGCCATCTCAGACAACGCAGAATCATAGGAATTGTCTTCGGAAGAGAAGATGAGAAAGATAGCACAAAATTTGCAACAATACAAATACCAGATCAAGGAACTGGAGGAGCATGCAATACCTACTACTCCTCAAGACATCAGAATGAAAAGAGAGCAAGATGCAACAACATCTATAGAGAACATCGCGTGGAATATACATAGAATGATAGAGATGTTGGAAAAGAGAGCCCAAATATGGACACAACTACTAGAGTATGGAAGCCTACAGGAGATGCAAGAGAAGGGATATAAATTTCACGCAACAAATATAGATGTCAATCCGTGATAGAGAACAATGACCCTACCAAAAAATATCAAAACTGTCGCAGAGATGAAGAACCTACAGGAAAACAAAAAAGTTGTGTAGACACAAAAGATGGAAAGACTGGGTAAGTTGGAGCCCTTATAGGAGAAGGCATAACAATTGGTTGTGGAGATCAATGCAGGGAAATTTCACATCAAATAGATAGGCTTAGAGGGGGGATAGATATTAAGACCTCCAGTCACCGCGCAGGTAGTACAGGGAATGACAGAGAAGAGATACCAAGCTCAAGAGCAATGCCAACAGATAGAAGAGATGTATGACGCAAGACAATTCACGATGTCAGTGTTGGGGGCCTGTTGGCACAAACCAATTTTGAGAGAAATCAAAGAAGCATTGAAGGAATCATAGCATCACTGAAAACTAGTGGAGCGTTTAGGAAATAAAGGAAAAGAGGCATCGGGAAAAGAGGAAAAGCATAATGTGAGGCGTGCATGCAGGAAAACCTAACCACATTAGGGTTAGGGTTTTTGTAAGACATTTTAATGGGTGAGAAGCCAAGAATAAGTATAAATAAGTAACTAGGAGGTCTAGGTCAAGGGAGAGCATGTTAGAGAATACTATTTTACGTAGCTAGGAAAAATATTGTAAGATATGATACCTTTTTGTAAGTTGTTGAGTTGTGGGAGGGTAAAGTAACTAGACCTTGAGGGTTAGATCATAGGCTAAGGAGTCTGGTGTGATCTATTCAGCCTCACAAAGGTCGTAGAGTATGCTTTTTGATCATATAAACATGGTTGTAGTGCGAGCAACACCATATATTACATAACCAAAATAAAAGAGCCTAAGCTGCCAAATATTTGTGGACATAGCCCAAGAGGAGGTGAACCATGATAGATCATGTGTTATGTGAAGTGCTTATTGTCTATGTATTTTCTATGAATGATTAAATTTTAGATGAATTTCTTGATGAAGTAGTTAGATCTATTGATTTACATGCATGAATAAAGAATGACAGAGTATTTAATATAGATGGATGATATAGTAAATGAATGAAGATCACAAATTATAATCCCAGATCCACACTCATTCCTAGACTGCAAGCACTTGAGTGTTGCAGTCCTCCATAGAACTATCTCAGGTGAGACTGCATAGTACACTCTGTGTGTTGTGTTTCCTTCTGGTTTACTAGAAGGGATGATAGTTTTAGAGGGCTTTGTTGGAATCCTGTTTAGATCTAAACCTAGGTTAGCCTAAGAAGTAGGAAGAGAGAGTGACAACCAATAGTTCATATATCCTTTTGATGACTAGGGTGTGATAATGGAACTCCTCCCTTTCTTCATTATGGAGGAAGACATCCAACAAGAAGTGGTTGAATGGCCCATTCACCTTCAACCACTTCCCACTGAGGACACTACCACTCTAGAAATGTGCTCTAAGCACAATTAGGTTTGCAATAAGGTTGAAGTTGCATGATAGAAAGCATAGCATGTGGTCCCCTAGAGCAGGGGTTATAAATTCTATGCCAATAAAAATAACTATCATTATCCCCATCGCATGCATCCAAACACATAATCTACCACAGTCAAGGAAAAGAACCCATGAACCAACCCCCTCCATCCACAATACCATTCCATCCACACAATAGGGATTAGTCCAAATGGTGCCATGCATCACCACATTAATATATTCCCTAAAACTCAAATTGTTTCTACAAAAACAAGTGCATTTAGAGGCTATGTGCAACGTCAACCATATCTGTCAAAAACTTGAGGGCACAACACCAGTCCAAGACACTCCTCTATAGCCATCAACTTTCGACATTAATTCCAATACCTTTACTCGGGTCCTTAGAGTGGAACCCCAACATTAATTGCATTCGATTCCAATCAATATGGTATCCCATTAGCACCGATTCCAAATCCCATGCTCCAGAGACTATGCTACCATCCTTCTCTCTAAGTTAAGTGAGTGTAATGAAATATTGGCCAAGCTCATGCATAGATACAACTATAGCATAATGTAGACATCTCCATGCATAACCAAACACATGAGAAATATCAAAATTAAATTTAGGATCATCAAGCATTATAGAGGAGGTATGAAACAAAAAGTGCAACACACACAGTTGCCCAGGTCCAATACACTGAGCTTATTATATCATTTTTCAACCTTCTTGGTATCATGGATGGATTATATGCACAAATTTATACAAATTTTTCACAAGGATTAGACATACCTCTGGGATTTAACCTCTTGGTGGAAAAATCCCACTTGCAACATCTAGCATCACATCTCACTGCCCCTCGTCAACCAATCCACCAAAATGATCCAACCATCCCGCAACTACAACAACTGATTAAGTCAACATAGGCTTCTCTCAACAATAGCCAATGTCAAGTGGAAGTATTCTCCAAATTGGTCAACTATGATTTTTACCTATGGACCCATCTCCAAAATACGTCAAAAGTATCTATAATCATAGATTGGGTTTGCGCGAATGAAGTAGAGGCCACACAAAAAAATCAAGATATAACTTATTTTACTCCCAGGGAGTGTGCCACTAGGATTATACCCATCACAATCAGAACAAAGGAGATCATTGCAACTCGTGTTGAGTAGCATAATATGTATGATATGATCATAGTTGCAGATGATAAGGCCTTGACTTTGTTTACACAACTCTATGATGTGTAGGATGTTGTTGTCCCTCTCATTGAGAAACTAAACAAGACAGACCTAACAACCTATTAACTCATAGTCATGGAAGCTAAGGTGAATGTTCAGCTTACAAAATAGCTCCAGTGATACTTTTATGAGCCCGAGTGCCAATTTGATGAGTTTGTGAAGGAAATCCAAAGCATTGTGTCATCCGTTGAGGCAGTAATTCCATGAAACCATTGGCTTGAGGATGAGCTAAGTAATAGTGGTGGGGGACTGTTGGCACCCAAAGTTTTGGGTTCATTTCATGCATGAACATAAATGAATTTTTGTGCTCTCATTCCAAGTTTTTTTTCTTCCTAAGATAATGCATGAATATCGACAAGAAGTGTGCACTAGACCAAGTTTTGATATTGTTCGCTAAGCTCAAAGTATACCAAGCGTGCATTGGTCTTTATTTTTTACAGTTGTGTTGGAAATCAAGAAGATGCATGCCAGATTCAAGAAAGAAATCATTGAGACATATTATCCAATGATTAATGCCAATGACACAAAGGAACATGGAGCTAACAAAAGGTGATATGGTGAGGCAGTTAAGATTTCCCTAATTTCAAAAGGCTACATGGACTACAGGTAGGTTCTACAAGTGTGGGAGGCATTGTTTCAATGGAGCAAGTGGAGCAGAGCAGAAAGAGGCAGAGCTCTCAAGAAGAGAAATATATAAAAGGAAGTAGTGACATAAAAGATAGGTTTATATGGTTAGATGAAATCAATTGAGTTGCTAGAATCAATCTCGGTTTGAGCCTTTTGTAATATTATAATGCTTCTACATATTAATCCGATTCTTGCATATGTCTGGTATCTAAAAGGATGCGCATTATGTTGTATTTATGAGGAATTGTATAAAGAATATGTGAAGCTCTATTATTGTTTAATATAGTCTTCTTAATGTATATTGTGTGTTATGGAATGAAATGAATAATAAAGATGTGGAATTTTTGTATCTATTGTGTGTCTATCATGTGTTATTTGGATATGTGTGTGTATTGTTTTACTCATTAGCACAATATGTTGTCGGATATGGAATTTATGAATGTCATCCCAGATGGATCTTGGTTTGTTTAGTCCTTTATCCCAGACACAAGACCTTTTGGTCTCTATAATCCTCTCTGCATCTCAAGTGAGAGGATTGGTATGTTTATGCTCTAGGGTTTTTATTGGTCAACTATGGATGAACCTTGGGTCTAAACTTCCCAACATTAAGAAGGAAATGTGCAATCATGGAACAAAATGCCAATAACTAGAGAAATTGGAGGTGGATATAGAAGGGTTAAAGACAAAGGATGACTTTGAGGTCATAGATATTATGGATGACGATGACCCATAGCTCACATTGCTTGGAATTGAATAGGCCTTTGATAACAATGCAATTCTAAATTTGAACAAGAGGCAGATTTTCATTTGAGATAGATGCCCTGCATGCGGTCTCCCCTCTAGATCCTTATTAAGGGTATAGATATAATGATCTAGTGGATGAGGATGCACAACACCCAATCATTGAAAACACATATAAGATCATTGGGCACAAGGAGGATTAAATCAATCTCACTAAAGATGGAGAGCTAAGTTGTATAAGTGTAAATTCCTATAATACCAACTCTAAAGATGCCATGGAAAGGTGGATAAACAAGTTGTATGAGGTCTCTACTCATAGATGTGCAAGGATAACCAAAGCAGTTGCTGGATTCGATCTAAACTATGTGATGCACCATACTTTGATGGAACAGGGCCAGTGGAGGCCTTCCTAACATAAATGGAGAAAAATGTCCCAGAATATTAGTGAGTTTAGGCCATGTATTTCGTAGTATGATTAACACTTACGTGCTTGTGGGAAACATGTTGCACAAACATAAATTACTAGGCGTAGGTGGATGAGTTGATAAAATTTTGGTTCCAACCCATCGTCGACTTCGAACTTCCCAGCTGGTACAAGGGTACTGATGATACCCAAGAACACATTTCGTTTTTTGAACCCTGTTGGAATTCTAAGAGTATTCCTCAAAACCAATGGGTCCATTGGTCCTTTTGAAGCTGGTATATTCAAAAGGAACTCAAGAGGAAAACAATAGATTGGATCCATATGAGCTTCTAGTTTTGTGTCACATTTACCATTACAACAGAAGATCTGAATCAAATAGCATATCTCCTATGGAATAAAGACTTTATATTTCATTGTCATGGCAGAGACACCACACCAAAGGTGGTGTTCTCATATCATCACCTGATGGAAAAAATGGGAGAGGTTGTCCATTATTGGAATATTGGCATGGATAATGTTGATGATGATGATGATGCACATGAAATCCAGATAAAATAATCCAAAGGAGAGAGTGAACTGAAAGGTAAGGAAAAAGAGATGGATACACTAGATTATAATGACCCGATTAAAACCAAGAAACATAATATTGGCACTGAGGAAGTGCCCAAGATGGTGATCCTTGGAGATTATTGGGATAAGGAAATAGTCACTCAAGTTTTTGACATTCTCAAGGAATAGGAAGACTTATTTCTCTGAAGCTTTTCTAAAATGAAAGGAATTGTAGAATCTCTAGGGGCCATGAATATTCTACTCAAACTGGATGAAAACATGGTCAAGAGAAGGAATTATTGGTTAAATCCCAAATATAAGGAAAAGGTGCACAAAGAATTAGATTAGATGTTGGATATTGGGATCATTGTCCCCAGGGAATATTTTGTCTGTATTATTCCTATGGTTTTGAAACCCAGGAAGAACAATTATACTTGAATTTATGTATATCTAAGAAGTCTCAATGCAACCTACGTCCATGACCCTTTCCCTACACCTTTCAGAGATGTGGTTCTCGAAAATATTTGCAGTCGGGAAGCCTACTCTTTTACAGATGGAGTTTTAGGGTATCATCAGGTTTGAATCATAAAGGAGGATCAAGAAAAAACCACCTTTGCTATGGAATGGGGGTCCTTTGCATACACCGTATTGTCCTTTGGCTTAAAGAATGCCCACAATATTTTCCCAGATAATGGTCGCAACCTTTAGGGAATTTATCCACAAGTTTGTTGAATTTTGTTTGGATGAATGGAACATGTTCATATTATTGAAGGAACATAAACAAGCTCTTCCGTTGATGTTGGATTGATGTCATCAACTATAGATTTCATTAAATTTAAAGAAGTGTATCTTCTGCACACCTTTCAACACATTGTTGGGCCACATCGTGTGCAATGATGGATTACTGGTGGATCAGGATAAGATCGCTGCCATCCTGGATATGGTGCCCCCCACTTTTTTCCACTATTTTCACGTGAAACCCGGTCATAGAGGATATTATCGGCCCCATTGGAGAAATTGTTGCATAAAGATACAAAATATGGTTAGACACCAAAATTCCAGGAAGCCTTGAACACTCTTAAAGAAAAAAATTTCACTACACCAATTCTAGTTTTTCCTAATTGGTCTAATCTCTTTCATGTCCACATAGATTCCTCTTCCATTGCATTGGGAGTGGTTCTTCGCAACTGGGTGAAGGTAATATTGACCATGAAGTATATTTTTCTAGTTGTAAGTTTTCTGATGCATAAAGAATCATACTAATATAGAGCGTTGGGGTCTCACCTTGGTATATGCATTGAAAACTTTTCATCATTACTTGATGGATACCCCTTTCAAATTCTTGACAAATCACTCTGAACTCAAATATTTGGTCAACAAGCAAATATTAGGAGGCAGAATATGCTACTAGTTGTTGCTCTTCCAAGAGTTTGAGTTTGAAGTTGTAGTCAATCTAGGTAAGTAGAATGTTGTACCAGATCATCTGCCGCATATTGATACTGGAAAGGCTAGGAGAATGCTAGATGAAGAACTGCCAAATGAACAAATTTTCCGAGTCTAAGTAGTTCCCGATCAATTTTTTGGTTCTGGAGCATGATTATTGTTTTGATTCAGAGGTCTTCTTTTAGTCGTGTTTGGATCCCATTTCTTGACAGCAGGGGGTGTGGTAGGTATTTCCCCTCCACATCTATGGCCAAGGGATCTAGGGGGGGTACACCATTATTTGGATCCCCCGTGGTGGGGGTTTGGTGGAAACGTCCCCGGAGAGAAAATTTTGGGAAAATTTCCTTTTAAAATATTGTAATTTCATAGTCAATTTGAATTTTTCATCATTAGGTTACAAATATGATGGTAGAAGTTATGTTACAGTTTTTTTCCCTGGAGGGAAACCCTATTTTATGTATGAGAGAATTATATTGCAATGATGTATGAGAGTGAATATTGTATTATGAGAGATGAGACTATGAGAAAAGAAGAGGAAATTACAACTGGTGTGATATAGGTTGTATCCCTTCATTTGTTGGATAATAATAAAGGAAGGACTGACAATTTATCTGGTGAAAGTAGCCCATATTGGGTGAACCACATATATCTTTGTCTTTATTGTATTATGTATCTCGTGTGTTTTATTTCCACATATGTTTTATTTTATTTCTTTTCGATCCTCTTTTTCTAACACAATTTGTAGAGATCGTTGAATTTCTCATCTCAGGACAACCTCCACCAAGGTATACCCAGGCTCAACATCCTCTACTCGTAACTTGTAGCACCGAATACTAGTTGATTATAGGGAAATTGTATAATTTGGGCATGGATAACATCCTTCCCTAGTGTGCATTAGAACATGAATGAGATTCCATTATGTATGAAACACATGAAAGTATTGTTGGAGGACACAATTCAAGTAAGGTTACAATGTGCAAGGTTTTTCAAACTAGGCTTTGGTGGCCCTCACTCTTTGCAGATGCCAAGGACTATTATAAGCATTGCAACATGAGTCAAAGCATTGAAAATCCCTATCGAAGGGATGAGCTTCCTTTGTTTCCAGTGATTGCAATAGATACGTTCGACAAATGGGAAATAGATTTAGTGGGTCCCATCAATCCCCCTGCATGTCACACATCTGTGTGTTACATTATTACTGCGATGAATATCTATTTCGATGGGTCGAAGCCAGACCAATTAAATATTGTAAAACAGAAACAATATAGTGATTAATTTTTGAGACTATGATCATTAGATTCGACTATCCAAGGGTGTTGATGAGTGACCAGGGCTCATAGTTTTTGAATGGGACCATTTAGAAATTCACTCAAGAGTTCACGATCCATCACTAAAATAACACTCCCTATCACCCTAAATCTAATGGTATAGTTGAATCTTTTAATAAAATTTTAGAGGATACTTATCATAGGATCTCAATAGTATTATCAACTTATCAAACAATGTGCAAAAGGATGAAAAAGTACATGCAATTCAAATTGGTCTATGGAAAATAAGCAGTCATGGCACTAGAATTTGTTTTTCCTAGCCTTCAGGTTTCCCTAGCAACCCAGATGACATATGACCAGTCCCTTCAACACACGTTAGATGAACTCATGGAACTAGAACATGATTGTATAATGGTTGGATTTATCCAGGTGGTTTAAAAGGAGAGACAAAAAATGTGGCGTTATCGCATCATCTGCCAGAAAATCCTACATCCTAGGTCTTTAGTTTTGTTATATGACAACAAATATTTACAACATCCTAGAAAGCTACACTTGCATTGGTTGGGTCCTTTCCAACTAGTCTACATCAGTGAAGTAGGTTCTTCCAAGATGGAAACATTACAAGGACAACCACTCAAGGGACTTATTAATGGCAACAGGTTGAAGGTGTACTACAACCTGCATGGGTCAACCGTCATTTAGCTCCATCTCTCAACTTTGAATTTTGGCAAAGTAGGATTAATGTAGGATGTAATACAAGTATAACATCTCATAGTTTTATTAATTTACCCTTTTGAAAGAACATAATCCACCTCAGTCACATAGGTGGACTCGATAGATTAACAGTTTTTCAAGACCCCCCAAGTCTCTTCATTAACTCTTATATTTCCATGTTCTTCTCCTTCATATCCCATATCTTGGCACAATTTCACAAACATTCTAGGATGTGTGATTCCTAGCCTGACCATGTATCCCCCAAACCCATAGGCCAATTTTCATGCAGATTGACACTTTGTCACTAGCTATTAGGAAGAGGTACTACTCTCTTATTTTCCACGATCCCTACTCTCATCTATTTCCATGGATAATCACCTATGATGACATGGAAAAAATGACACTACAGGATATTTGTTCCACCAAGTTAGGAAACCCCTGTCCTCTATATTTTCTTTCTAGAACAAAAATACAAGTAAAGGATGATTCTCTCTCTTGAGAGAGTTGTATTTTATTTTCTCCATCCAACAGGGTGGTGTCTAGATGGTGCACTTTCAATAGAACCCTCATTCATCACCACCCACACCATCGAAGGGGAAGAGTTGACCCTTTGGCCACATGAACTCCACCAACATGTTTGAATTATTCCCAGACTAGTGTTAGGTTACAGGTTACAATTCTAGCCTAGATCGAAGATTTTCTCTTACTCAAACCCAACTGCAACAACAGTTCAGTTTGATACTTTGGTCTTGTAATGATGATTCTCTCTTAATCAAGGCAATTATTTCCATTACATCCATCATTCCTTGAAGTAGTTGGCTCGAGGAAAATCCAATTGATAGTGGTGGGGGCCTATTGGAACCCAAAGTTTTGGGTTATTATTTTGCACACGCATAGACGAAGGTGTGCATTCTCATTCCAATTTTTGTGCTCACCCAAGTAGCTCGCAAGGGGCACACACCAAACTGAGTTTTGATATTGCATGCCAATCTTTAATCCTACCAAGTGCACGCTGGCCCAAGTTTTATCAGTTGCACTGAAAATCAAGAAGACCCAAGCTAGAATCAAGAAAATAATCATTGGGAAATATCCCTTAATTATTACTACCAAAAACACAAAGGAGTGTAGAAAAACCAAAGGATGTGTTGGTTAGGAAGTTAGGATTGCCACGATTCTAGAAAGGCTATGTGGACTGCAGATAGGTGTTAGAAGTGTGCAAGGAAATTTGTTAGTAGAGTGAGTGGAATAGATTTGAAAGGGACATAGCTCCAGAGAAGAGATGTATATAAAAGGAAACAAGGACACCAAAGACAAGGTTGACGTTGGTTGTAATTGATTAATTGAGTCATTGTTGTTGTCCAGTGTAGAATATCTTTCTATGAGTCTCTGTAGCATTGTTATTTCTGCAATCATGTGTCTGAGTCTCTCATATATTTAATGTCTGGAAGAATGCGCATGGTGCAATATATTGTATATATGGAAGATTATACAAATAGACAGACTTTTTTTTTGTTTTATATGATTTGATTAATGTACACATGTGTTGTGATGGAATGAAAATGATAATAAAGATGCAATTATTCTAATCTATCCGGTGTGTCTTATGTGGTATTTGGATATGTGTGTGTATTTTATTACTTATTAGTAACATTAATTTGTCATCTATGGAATGCATGAATGTCAACCCAGATGGATTTATATGTTTTTATTCCTTCATCCCCGACAAAAGACCATATGGTCTATGTGATCCTCATTGCATCTCAGTTGAGACTTTCTTTAGCCTTGGCCTACGATTAATATGCCGATGCTTAGGAGTTTTTGTTGGTCAACTCTAGATGAACCTTGGGTCTAAACCCCCCAACGTTAGGAAGGACACGCACAAGTGTGAAACGATGCAACAGGGAAGTAAATCACTAAAGTAAATCACTTGTGTAGAAAAGTAAATCACTCTTGAGAGAAAGTAAATCACTTGTGTAGAAAAGTAAATCACTCTTGGAGGAAAGTAAATCACTCTTGTAGAAAAGTAAATCACACTTGCAAAAAAGTAAATATGACTTGTCTAAGTACTAAGGTGATCTTGATTATTTTGATAGTTAGGTTTTGGCTAATGTACCTCATGCTATAATATTAAAACCACACTATGCTTGAAAACAAGGAAAATAAACTATCTCAATTTGCAAACCACACAATTGTTAATTAGAAATATAGATGCAGAGTTGTATTAGCAAGTGTTGCAACAATGGGAGTTGTAGTAGCCAACGTTGCAACAACAATAGTCGCAACAACATGAGTTACAACAACACAAATTGCAACAACCATAATTGCAACAAGAGAAATTCCTACAACACATTTAGATAGAGGAATTGCTGGAAATACATGAAAATGAATGAAAGATGCTACAACTACACTTTAACAAATGAAAAGGAGCAATTCTAAAATATCTGCATAGAGTGGAAGTAACAAAGTTGTAGCAATGAGAAAACAATAGAGTTGCAACACGATGTTTTTATATAGGAATTGCGGGAAATAAATAAATACATAATGCTACAACTATTAATCATTAATTAAGAAACAAGATGATGCAACGTTGGCACTAAGTTACACTAATGCATAACTACAATAATAAATAACACTAGAGTTACAACAAGAAGTTAATGAAGGAATTGCTAGAAATAAATAAAAAGATAAAAATGAACCTAGAACTACCTCTACCAATACACTATACAAATAGTATCGAGCTAAGGAGGGGGCCCTACCTCCTTAGATGAGGTATTGGTATAAAAATACAGTAGGTGATAAATGATTAACACACCATCAATTGAATATTATCAAAAAATAACTTTTAATAAACGAAAATGCATGGATCAATACAACCATTTTTATAACTCTCTGTTGGCTTTTTCTCTGTCCCACAACTTAGAGAGA
>JASDQU010687258.1:10111-27037 GCA_032191745.1 Picea mariana
TTTGCCAAAGACTTGGAGTTATTTCTTCTCCAAAATGAACTCTTTTTGAATGCTTATCTTATATGTCCTAGATGTGCATGAGGAAGCACCATAAGAGGACAATTCAGTTAGGGGGAGCAGCCTCGGATGGAAAGATACCTTTTCCATTGATGACAAAGGGGGAGAGATTTATCAGATGCAAAGAACAGAGGCATGGTTCCAGGGGGAGAAGATTTATCAGATGTAGAGGATAGAGGAAAATTTATCAAATACAGAGGACAAAGGCATGGTTCCAGGGGGAGCATGAGTGATATGATTTCAATATTTCATCAGAGTGTTGCCATCAATGCTAAAGGGGGTGATTGTTGATTAAGGTTGGTTGTCATTGATGTCAACCCTTGAAGAAAGCCTCGCAACACAAAGGTTTGGGTAATGGACCCAAGATTGTTTGATGTAAAGATGACTCATTATTGTATTGTCATGGTTGATAAGAAGTAAATATGGATGAACTCAAAAGTGGTCCCCTTGTGGTGAAAGCCCTCATGGGAAGACAGTTTGCGGAGTAAGAGAACCCATGCTTAATTGTGGAATAATGAGATGAAGGACATTGAATTTTCCCAGGAAACTATCCTATATGTATAGTGCTTGTCATTCCATTTCCGTTGGTATGTAGAATGTCACATAACTCCTCACAGTTAGAGAGTTATGGCCATGAGAAGTTGGAGACCCTAGGTCAGGGTAATGGACCCAAGCTTGTTTGATGGGTAATGGTATGAGTTATGATATATTTTCAGATAATACTATTCTATATGGGTAGTACATGTCATTCCATTTCTGGTGGTATGTGGAATGCCACATAACTCCTCATGGTTTAAGAGTTATGGACTTACGAAGTTGGAGGACCCTCACATGTCATCTAGAATCCCCAAAAGGTCAAAGTAGTCAAAGTGGTTTAAGAGATTTTAAAAGGTAAATAATAATGACATAGTTCTCCAAGGGTAGATTATACCAAATGGCTTGGGTTAAATAGACAACCCCAGTCTAGATCTTCCCTTCCAATTGATGGTGTGTCATAAACACCCATCAACAAATGGCACTAGAAGGAGGGCCTGAAATTCATTGATGGCACATGGAGGTCGTAATACTTCCCCAAACAATCATTCTCCTATCATGATGCATAGTTGCTCAGACACTAATGTTGCACTTGAACCAGCTACTACCTCAAACAATACTCATGATATTCCTGTCAAACTAGTGACACCAGTTCCTTAAGGGATTGATGTCCAAGTTATTGTTCGCCAGTCGATCATAAGAACTCAGAGTGCTTTATCCTGAATCAGACAACATGTTAGACAACTTAATCAACCCCTTGATTTCACAAATCTTTAAGAACAACCTCAAGACATTGGTCTGCCTGAAAACCCCTGAGGTAGTAATATCATTGATCCTTATGAAGCACTTATCCTTGGTGTTGGGGGATCTGGTATCCCACCATCCAAAACTGGTACTTCTCCACCCTCTTTAGGAAAGGAATCCTTGGTCGAAGACAGTTCTTCATCTAAACCATATCAACCTTCAACTCCACCAAATCCCATGGCAAACCAAAATAATCCTGCTAGACCTTGGCTCAATCAAGATGTTGTGGCAGTGCCTGGACCCCAACACCTGTTGTCTAAACATCCGGAGAAGTGGCTACCCAAATTTGATCCAGATTCGAAGCAATCAACTAAGGATCACATCAAGAATGTTGAGCAAAAATATGTCATGTGCAGGTTATTTCTGTAAACTTTTGAGGGGAATGCCTCAACCTGGTATTTTGTGCAACAACCTCAAACCATCGTCTCTTGGGACAAGTTTGAAACCTGTTTTCTAGAAAAATTTGGAGATGATAAATCTCCAGAAGTCTTGGTAATGGAACTCTCTAGTTTGAAAATGAACCCTAAATAAAAAGTTAAGGACTTCAACCAAATATTCCTAACGTTAAAAAATAAAATCCCTGTAGATTCGATGCCTGCAGAAAACCTGACGGTTGCATACTATACTAAGGCCCTGCATAACAACATAGCCATATGGGTTAAAAGGTCCAAAAAGAACACATTATTAGAAGCCTTTGAGGAGGCAGTTGTTATTGAGAAAGACATTATGAGCTTAAAAGATAGTCTAAGTAGTGATGTTGAAACAACTTCATCTTCTAAAAAGAAAATAGAAATTCTCACCAGGCCTCCTCAAACTAAAAATCAACAAGAGACATTAGACTTGGAAATTTTGCAGAAAGCTTTCCAGAAATTATCCAATCAGGTCGTAGAATTGAAAAGATTCGTTGAGGAGGCATCTAAAAGTAAAGGAGGTTTTAGACCACCTTTCGGAAAACCTTTTCCTCCAAACCGGTCAAACCCGACCACAAAAGGTCTAAACTTTGAAGGACTACAATATGGTTTGAAAATGATACTAGAAGCCCATGATAACTCTGTTTCTACACCCCCTCAAAATCATCACGATGCGGGTGAGGAAGAAACACCTGATGAGGAGGACTCATCTCCTCTCGTTTTCGGGCATTTTTCGGACAACATCTTTCAATCAAATTTTGAAACTGTCCATCCTTATAACACTCGAAGTAAAACACAAAACAAACCTTCACCCAAAACAAGTAGGAATGTGGTTTCAAAACAACTAAAGAAAACTGAAACAAGACAAAACTCTGTTGCCCCAGTTTTAGAATATGATTTGGTTGAAGATCTTAAAAAACTAAGGGCGAATATATCAGTTTTTGAATTACTTAAATCTCCTCTTATCCTACATAAAATGGTCCAAAGTATTGGTGAAAATAATAAAAAAGAATGATTATATCAACAAGAAAACAACAGAAAGTGACCCAAATAAAACTAAAGATGTCCCCGGTAAAAAGTCCTCTAAAAATCAGGATAAAAGGGACATATCAGATAAAACTATAGGAAACTTAGATAAAACTATTTCAGGTACAGACATAAAAAATCAGCAGAATTTTGTTGTCTCTTCACAAAAAAATGTGCCTCCTTTTTTATTAACTTTCCAAATTTTCAATAGGAATGTACATAATTGTATGGTTGATTTTTGCGCCTCGTCAAATGTGATTCCTCTATCTGTGTGTCAGAAAATTAACGCCAAAGTAAAACCTTCTGATTTAAAGATCATTCAGTTAGATCGAACTAAGTCAAAGTCATTGGTGAACTTAAAAATGTATTGATAAGATTGTCATCCAAACCAAAGGTTCACCAAGTAATCGATGTTATTGTTGTTGACAATCCTGAAGTATATGGTTTATTTTTTAGTAGGGATTGGTTAGAACATTTACACGGATATTTTTCTATAGATTGGTCTCATATGTGGCTTCCAGAAGATGGACAACCTAACAAGATCAGAATAAACAGAGAATGTTACCTCAAGTACACTGTGATAGATTTAAATGATCCAAATGAGCCTTTTACTATTGCTGTAAATTCGATTGAGACACGGGGAATTAATACTTTTTTAGGTAATTTCATGATTGAAATTTCCTCTATCACTAACTCAAAAAAACAATCTGAAATATTGGCCTATACTCATATGGAAACTTTGGCAAGTATACCGAAAATTGCTGATGATGAACAAATCTGGTCCTTATATTTTGACGGATCTAAATCCCAGGAAGGGGCAGGTGTTGGTTGTGTACTAATCGATCCCAAAGGTAATAAAACATTTATTGCTTGTCGATTGGAATTTGAATGTACTAATAATACAACAGAATATGATGCACTTATGCAGGGACTAAAGAATGCATTGGATATCAACGTGCAAAACTTGGTAGTATTTGGTGACTCTGAAATCGTAGTCAAATAGGTAAGAAACATGATACATTGTTTATCACCGCATTTGAAAAAGTACCAAACCAAGGTATGGAGTTTAATACATAAATTTATCGCTTTCAATATAAATTCCATTCCTAGGTCAAGTAATTCAGAAGTTGATTTATTAGCTAATGTTGCCTCTAAATTGTTACCTGTTGAAGGTCTTTCTCCTAATGCATTCTCGGTTGAATTGTTATTCAGGCCATCGATTCCCGACAACATCATAAATTGGCAAGTGTTTGATGATGATCAACAGATCATCAATTTTCAGCATATGGAAGACACCTTCCAAGATGCAGTAATCGATGAAAGTACCCATAATGAAAATCTCCAAGATTTCACGGTAATATCCTATCCTCGGTCTGCAAAATTATCATCTGAGATGGTAAATTCTATCCCCAAATCTGTTGTTAGACTAGAAAAATTTTATGATCTACATGACAAGTTTAGATGGGTAGTCAATTTCAAAATGAATAGTTCCTCATTACTATACGAAACTGTAAATTTAGGAACGTGTGATAATCCTCAAAATATCAATCTGGGAAAAGGGTGCTCTGAACAAGAAATGTTTGCTTTTATAAAATTGTTCAAAGAATTCAAAGATGTGTTTGTTTGGACGTATGACGATCTAAAAACTTTTGATCCAAACATAATACAACATGTAATTCCCATGAAGCCCCAAACCAAACCTTTTCAGCAAAAATTGAGAAAAATGCATCCTAAATTAGAACCCACCGTAAAAAAGGAACTAAATAAATTACTTAATGCCAAGATCATTTTCCCAGTCCAACATACTTAGTGGGTATCCAACTTAGTTCCAATAAGGAAGAAAAATGGGGAAATTCGACTATGTGTCGACCTTCATAACTTAAATAGGGCCTTTGATAAACACAATTACCCAGTTCCTCCAATGGAATAAATTCTGCAACAAGTATCTGGTTCTGAAAGACTATCTTTATTAGATAGTTTCTCAGGGTATAACCAGGTCCTTATGTCTCCTTCAGATCAGTTGAAAACCACTTTTCGTATTCCATGGGGCACCTACGCCTACAGAAAAATGCCTTTCAAATTAATAAATGTTGGTGCCACTTTCTAGAGGGCAATGGACATTGCTTTTCGTGGCCTTATCAATCAGTCAGTTGTGGTCTACCTAGATGATGCCACTGTCTTTTCCAAGAACAAGAAAGATCACCTGTCTTATCTTAGGGTTGTGTTAGAACGATGTCGCAAATTCGGTATTTCACTCAACCCTAAGAAATCAATCTTTGCAGTAGAACAAGGGAAATTTATTGGGTTTATAGTCTCTAAAAATGGAATGATAATTGATCCCTAAAGAACCCAATCCATTGCCGACCTTCCCCCACCTTCATCCAAAAAGGCCATGCAATCCTTTTTGGGTAAAATTAATTTTGTTAGATGATTTGTTCGAAGTTTTTCTGAGATGGTTAGACCTCTACAAAATCTGATAAAAAAAGATGTTTTGTACAAATGGGGATCACAACATAATCAAGATTTCAATTCCATTATAAAATCTATAACCGAAGCACCTTCCTTGATGAGTCCTGAATTTTCCCAAGATTTTACATTGTATACTTTTGCATCTGACAGATCTTATGTTGTTTTACTCACACAAAAAAATGTCGAAAACAACAAAATACCTATTTCATTTATGAGCTTTGCCTTTAAAGGAGCATAATTAAATTACCCAGTGGTAGATCAACAGGCATACGTTATTTTCAAAGCAGTTAAACATTTCAGGTCTTATCTTTTGAAATCCAGGATAAAAGTTGTTGTTCCTTACCTAGTTGTAAGAAATTTGTTAGTGCAGAAAGAGTTGGGAGAGAAAAGGGCAAATTGGATGACATCACTTCAGGAGTATGATCTTGAAATAGTACCTGCACAAATTTTTAGAGGTCAAGGCCTTTGTAAATTGGTAGTTGATTCAGTTGAAAAATCATAAAATCAAATAAATACATCAACTGCAAATCAACATAATGAAACACAAATCTGTTGTACACAAACTATGCCTAATTCATGGTATGATAATATCAGATTTTATTTGTTGCACGGAACTGCTCCTCATAAACTTGATCCAAAAAACAGAAGAGAACTAAGGCTTAAATATGAATCTTTCCAATTAATTAATGATATATTATTTCAAAATAATTTTGACGGTGTTTTTCTTCGTTGCTTAGAAAAAGAGGAATCTGAAAGGGTGTTGGCTGAACTTTATTCTGGCGACGTCGGGGGTCATTTTCGTGGAGATACCACTACCCACAAAGTACTAAGGGTTGGCCACTATTGTCCTACCTTGTTTAAGAATGCTCACACTTTGTCCCACAAATGTATTGTTGGGCCCGAGATATGATCACTTTTATGACGATTATTATGCACTTTTGCCACATGTACATATGTGTTTTTCATCTTTTGACGGAGCTTTTTGAAGAATTTTATGATAAAACGGTATGATTGACATAAGGTACATATGATTCATGTTTAATGATTGTATCGAGCATAATTTATCGTGTTTTCACGCTTCCAAGGATCTGATTCATGTTTTTTGATGTTACAGGGCAAAAATGCACTACGTTTTTGCTTTCGACACTCAGTCCGACACTCATTCCAACACTCGTTCTAGTACCTAATACGACACTCCTTCCAGCACTGCGTATTGCACAAAAACGGAGGGTGACTTGGCGGTTATGGTATTGGCGACTAGTAATGGATGAATCAATAAGGTGGGTTTTGTTCATCCTTATCCCCTCCAGCTACTGAACTCTTGACAACTCGATTTTGGGTTGTTATGCTAGGTGATTATGGGCTCGTTCTGTTTCGGTAGTTTCGGCAGTTAGGGCACTATTAATGAAATTTGCCAATTTTAGAACTGGTTCGGACCTTTTGTGATCGACCACTTGGTCTGTAAACATTATAAATACCACCGTGGTGGTCAAATAATTGTTAAGCAATAGAAGAAGTCATGTGTTAGAGCCAAAAATGATTTTGGCTCAATTTTTGCATTTTTCAATTGCCAGAATTGTATAAAACTGTGTTTCTGCGTTTTAATGGTGAATTCCTTTTGCTGGGCTCATGGTGTGATTTTAGGGAGTTACCACGACTTGTTGGGGGGGGCCACCAGTAGTTTGGTAACTATCTTTGTGTTGTTCATGCATTTGATGATTTAATTGCTTTCTTTATTTTTCTGTACATGCATATTTTTTTTGTGTTAATTAGTTTATTGTAGTTTAATTGTTTTTTATTCTCTTTTGCAGGTTAGAATGATGAGATGCATTAACATGTATTGATCTCGTAGATTAGGAATGGATTTGCAAATCCCTAGACTAACCCCATGTGTAATTAGATATTTGATTATGTTTTCTTTTATGATTTTATAGTCAAGTTTAAAACAAAGTTTTAAATAGAATAGAATAGAGTTTTAATTTGGGTTTTCTTTGACAGGGATTTGATGGATGGATAGAGTTTTATTGCTGCTGTAGGATAGATAGACTTTGCTTTGATAGATTAGATAGTAGTTTGCTTATTATAGATTAAGCATTAGTTGGTAGTTCTTCTTGCTTTCAATAAAATAGATTTCCTTTCATGCATTAGAAATAGTTTTGCATTGAGCATTTAGTCCACTTGCCTCTTAGGCTAGATAGTTGTTCAATGAGAATTTTTACTTTCATTACTTGCAGTAGTTAGTTGCCTTTGCTTACTTGTCTATTTGCTTTAGTAGGTTAGTTAGGTGTCTTTGCTTGCTTGTCTATTTTCTTTAATAGGTTAGATAGGTGTTTTTGCTTACTTGTTTATTTATTTTCTTTCATAGGGTAGTTGCTCATTGAATATAGGTTGGCAAGTTAAAATAGTTTGCTTTTGTTAGTTGCTCATTATTATGCTTAGTAGTTTGCCTTTGCTTATTGTTGAACTAGTTTTCTTTGAATATGGTTTTTGACTTGCTTTTCTTAGGACTATCCATCGATCCTTGGCCCAAAAGTACTTAGGTTACATAGTTTCAATTTGCTTAGTAGGGTTTTCTCATTAGATAGCTTTGCTTGATTAGATTAGCCTTAGATAGCTACCTTCCTTAGTTAGACTATACTCCTACCAGTGTTTCTACCTTTGGCATATATTTTTCTACAACTCTAAGTTTACTTACCCCGGGTTGACAATTTAATTGAGGGTTTTTAGTGTGTTTTTAGTGCATATACAACACCCATCATTTTTGGCATCATTGCCGGGGAGTTGTCTTAAGGTAAGAAGTAGTTAGGAAATAGATAATACTTAGACCTTAGCATTAGCTTGGTGGTGGGGGAGCTTTAAGACGAGAGGTAAGAACCTACGCATATGCTATAGCAGGTTCCCCCAAACCCAATAGTAGTTTTTCTTTTTTGTTTTTGTTTATGAATAGACCTAGAAACCAAATGGTAGCTTTGTGTTTCTGTTTTTGCTTTCTTTCATGAATAGGCCTAGAGACCCAAAAGGCAGATACATTAAACCTAAATCATACCTTTCAACCAAAGTTCCTTCTGATCTTTTCAGGGGAAGGAATGTTCCACTCATAAGCTCTGCAGATCGATACCTAAAAACAGGAGCTAGCTCAACCCAAAGAGATAAAGTAGTCTCTGAAGAGACTAAGACAGGGAGCACTATAGAAAAAAAAATTGAAGCATCAATAATAGTGGGATAGGAGGCAAGACCACTCGAGCCTTCTATAGAACCAAACAATACAACCTTTGTTTTCTTACCACCATCAGGGGATCCTAACTTTGTGGGCATCATCTTTGTGTGAACCAAGTTTTATCAAATGGAAAGATGAATTCAGAAGAAACCATTAGCCCAAGGGAACTTTCTCAAATTCTAGCGACGGTTGGGATTTCTTCTTTTCAGGAAGAATGCATCTTGACAATAGCTAAGAACTTGTCTACCTCTCCGAAAATATTAGAAGAATCAAGGTCCTATGAGCTAAAAAATGACTTTTCTTGCCAAAATGCGAAGGAAGATGAAAAATTATGGACTACATCTAGTGGAGAGCAATCATTAAGACCTAAGATTGAGGAGTTCTCAACATCCATCTCAGCAAATCCTTTATGTACTTCAAAAATCAAACATCAAGAAGAAAATGATATGCACAACATGATGAAGGAGAGCATAGAAATTACTGTTGATGAACATCAAGATTACATTGAAATTTGGTTTCAAGAGGTCATCAAGCCATAATAGTATTCTATTCTTCAACACCTTTTGATGCCCAAACAAGTAGGTTGGTTGGTTCTTCATATCCAGGTAATCATTGTGGCAAATTTTTCATACATGGATATGAGTATGTTTCTTATCTTGCTCCGCACATGGTTACATTGGAAGAGTTCTTACACTTGAATAAAGATTTTCCCTTTCTTTTTAGGTAGGGTAGGATAGTAAATAAAAGATGCATGTTGTTAGTTTAGCTTAGAGTCTAATGCAGCCTCATTTTACATTTTCTTTTAATACAATAACAATGAGATACATGTTCCAGTGACTTGATCTCATTAAACTTTGATATTTTAGAGTGTGTTTGTTTTTTTCTAGAGACTTCTCTAGGTATTTATTTCACTAGGAGTAGACAGTTTCAAGGAAATATAAATGAATGATTCGTCTTCGAAACATTGCTATACTTGAACCTTGTTGTCTGCTAAGCATCAAATGAATAATGACTTGTTGTAATTAGCCATGTTTTTGCAAAGACTTTCATCTTCTTTTTCTCAAGGCATCTTAAATAGTAGTTTCTCTTGAACCTTCACCACTATATAAGGAAGTGACACTGTAACCATCAAGCTTAGAGGTCTCTCATATAGTTTTCTCAAGAAACCTAAGTAAGTGAGTAAAGTATCTTTATTAAAGAGTAACAGGGAGGTCTGATTAGCGGTTAGTCATGGAAACATCACAATAATTTAGAAAAGAAGAAAGTGAGTTGAGCCTAGAGATATCTTTCTGTTCTTTCTCAATGGTACCATCCACTACACACTAAATAGCTTGATTATATCATATCTTTAGATAGGCCACGTCTGCTTAAGTACCCCTTACATCAGGACAATCACTAAATAATATATATAACAAAATTCATCCTCTAACATAAATACCATCCCAATAAAAAGAAATAAAAAGTTGTTTTCATAGCTGTCCCCCCCATCTTCTTGCATAAATCAATCTTATACTAAAATCTTAAAAGATGGAGGGCCAGTCTTTGAGGGTGTAAGAGGCTAACCCGTCAGGATACTGAACAGGTCTGCTGGCAGTGGGTATCGGCCTATGGTATGACTAGGTAAACCCGTTGGAGTACTAAACAGGTTTGCTGGCAGTGGGGCATTCTACCTAGCGAGGATGATAATCTGACAAAAATAAATAAAAAAAAATTTAAACTTGTCCTGATGTACGTCATTACTTCTAGACAAAGATGACATGAAGTAAGTATGGTTAAGATAAGGTTAATGAACTCCATAAACTTTCCATTGGGAATTAACTCTGAGACTATCTTGAAACTCTCTTGCCTACCTCTTCTTATCTATATATAGGATCTCTTATCCTATAGGTGGGGCGATCTTTTAACCGTCTCGTCAGACCAATCTGTGAAATTTATCTCTACACTTAACAAGTTGTAAATCTTCGGCTATTGGGAGAACTGACTGGTTTCCTATATTTTATATTGTGAGGTGTCATAATACTTAGGTGTGGGGGAGGGGTTCATGAATTGACAAATGATAACATTGCCTAGAAGAAGTAAATATTTGTAAAAATTTTGTATTATTTTCATGATACAAGTTATTACATTAGTAATGATTTTATCTTGAAGTGCTAAACTCTTGGGTGCTATAAATTGTTGTATATGTCCTTAATAGACCACTCTGTTGGTTTATTTTTTGTTACAGGATGTTCATTGTAGGTTTGACATTACATGTTCTATGCAAGTGGATTGAGTGAGCATGGTGGAAAAATCAACAACAATGGAACACTCTTAGCCTGTCTCAACTCCTATTCACTATGTTCGTGGCCTCTGAAGAATCAATTGCCTCAGCCACAAAGATCCCAAGAGTTGGAGATCATTGATTTAAACACCACCAGTTGCCAAGATCAAGCTATAACNGTCACCCCACTTGCATAGAACATGTAATGTCAAACCTACAATGAACACTCTTAGCCTGTCTCAACTCCTATTCACTATGTTCGTGGCCTCTGAAGAATCAATTGCCTCAGCCACAAAGATCCCAAGAGTTGGAGATCATTGATTTAAACACCACCAGTTGCCAAGATCAAGCTATAACAGGGTTTTTAAAACTGAATTTCAGAACATCTCTGGAGCTAAGGGATACCCCAAGGAGTGGATAAAAGAGGAGCTAATCAACCCTCTCATAGTCATCACCAGATTGATTACATGTGAAGGTAGATATTTCATTTTTAAAGCCTGTCAATTTCGATTATTAGCTCACTTTTAGTTCAATAAGCCATTGTAACTTTCCCTTTTACTTCTTAAAAATTCTTGAGAATATGTCTTCCCAAGTGAGGAAGGATGTAACCAATCCCCATAACAACCTATTTCACCACGACCTTATCAAACTACTTGTCTTAGCCAAGTTGGAAAACAAGAGAAAACGTGGGATGAGTTCATTTACCAATTTGCAAACCCTCATCTTACAATCAAGACTAGAAATAAGACTCTTGATCTAGGGATTGTTACTCCACCCAAACCCTCGTTCTCAAGCTATTCCTTTATTGGACCAAAATTCCAAGAAGCCTATTACTAACCCCTCTCTAAAAATAGTAAAGACCAAGAAGCCTATTGCTAATTTACGGCATGAGGACATGCCATATCTTCGGTCTAGGGGGATTTTCCTGAGATAAAAATGCTAAGCATTGCCCATTTGTATAGCAAACCCATGAGAAGAGCAAGTAGGATTTCTGTCAAAATTTTGTCACACTGTGTTTTTACAAAGTCTTGGGATATTATATCAGCAGTTGTTTGTATTGGTATGCTAAATTATATACTGCTAACATCATTGTGTGTTTTATAAGCTCCTGTGCATTTTTATGTTTATGCTATAGAAGATTGCTTATACTTAACTACTCTTTGTGACAAATACAAAGCGATTACAACTGCTAAATACTTATTGTCATCTGTATTCCAAGCTTATGAAAAGAGGATCAATTGTTTGAATTGTTACATATTGATGACAGACAATAAAAATTCTCCTGTTCACCATGCCCACTAGTACAAACCAAGCCTTTTGTTAGTATCTATTAGTTCTGTCAGTCACCAGTGATCAAATTTACTCTTTCATGTGATTGATAGGGTTATTAGGTCAAATTGTTATATTTTCAAAATAAACTTATCAAATAAAATTTGACATATATTGGTTGTAAAATTGTCATTGGTGTGTCTAGCTACCATTACTACTCTCTCCACTCATCCAAGGTCATAAATTTTCATCATGGTCATGTCATCATTCCTTGTCATCAATTTTCAAATGATTGTCTTGGTCAAAGTTCTACTTAAAAATTGGTTTTTGAATCAAGGAAGATGAATTTGACAAACGTGAAATAGTTTTTTTTCAATAATAGACCAAGAAACAAAAACCTCATTCATTTTATGCACATGTGTTATTGTTTGAGAGAAATCCCCCAAATACAGTCACTATAGGAGGGTTTCTGCACATTTGGACAATTTGACTTCAAGTCAATTTTTCATAGGGTTGGAGAAGGAATTTGCAGTGCGTGATGGTTCCATTGTGTAGAAGACATCATAAAATTTACACCCATACCACTTTCATCCCAACAATCCTCTGGGAATGCCTCCAAAATCCCTATCAAAGAACATGTTGCGCTTCTGCTAAGAGCACGATGCGCCTCTACAAGTTTTGAGTAACCAACTTCAAGCTGGGATTATGAACAAATGGGAAAGTAATTTTGAAACCTGGAGGAGGTTTTTGTTCATAACACACCAAAACAAAATAACCTCTCTCATTTTTTGAATATACTTTATGGTTTGGGATATATTCTATCATCTTATAGGCCTATGCTTTCAGAAAATAAAACACTCTGGTTTTTTCCTGTTTTAGTCATATTTTCTTTTCATGTTTTCCTAACAACTAGAAGTGAATTTTTGAAAACCAATAGAGGTTTTTATCAAGGACATATTAAAAAACAATAACCTATCTCAGTTTCTAAACATACATTATGGTTTTGAATATATGCAATTCTCTTAGAGGCCTAGTTTTCAAGAAATAAAACACTCTATTTTTCCTGTTTGTCATGTTTTCTTGGCGTGTTTTCCTACCAACTGAAAGTGAATTTTTGAAAACAAAGAGAGGTTTTTGTCAAGGAAATATTTAAAAACAAAAACCTCTTTTGTTACACAGGTTTTACTTTCTTGTAGTTACAGGTGTCACGTTGATACCTATTTTTCACAAATTCGCTAGGCCATAATTGTTGCGCTTATGGGAAGTCACTTTTGGAACTAGTTTTGCAGAGGAAATATTGTTGTTTTGCATGGTTTAAAGGATTGAGGGTATAATATACATCTCAATGCTTCCTCACATGTCATCAGGAGCCTCCAAAAACTCCAAACCCTCCAGTTTAAACTTAGAGAGCATGAAACATTGAGTTGTCATTTACACCATAACAACGTTGTCCTACAAGCCAAGATGAAATTTCTACAGTGTTAGGTTGATGATATTACTACCACCAATAATAGTCTCTGGATGCAATTAAAACACCACAAAAATCCTAAGTCAAAATCCCCTGGGCAAGAGGGAGAATCTTCTAAAGCTAATCCACCCCCTCCTTCGCAAATTTAGTCATAAAGGGCAATTTCTTTTTGTTTGTAGTGGGACCTGCAAAATCTTAGGTGTGGGGGTAATGTTGGGCCTGAGATATGATCACTTTTATGACGGTTATTATGCACTTTTTCCACATGTACATATGTGTTTTTCATCTTTTGAAGGAGCTTTTTGAATAATTTTATGATAAAATGGTATGATTGACACAGGGTACGTATGATTCATGTTTAATGATTGTATCGAGCATAATTTATCATGTTTTCATGCTTTCAAGGATCTGATTCATGTTTTTTGATGTTACTGGGTGAAAATGCACTACGTTTCTACTTTCGACACTCATTCCAGCACTCGTTTCGATACCCGATCCGACACTCCTTCCAGCACTGCGTATTGCACAAAAACGGAGGGCGACTTGGCGGTTATGGTATTGGTGACCAGTGATGGGCAAATCGGGAATGTGGGTTTTGTTCATCCTTATCCCCTCCAGCTACTGAACTCTTGACAAATCAATTTTGGGTTGTTATGGTGGGTGATTATTGGCTCGCTCTGTTTCAGCATTTAGGGCACCATTAATGAAATTTGCCAATTTTAGAAGTGGTTTGAACCTTGTAACACCCTGTTTCCCCCAGCTTGTAAATATAACTGGACTAGCCAAGAACTATGGCAAACTCATAAACGTGAATATGTGATGTAAATGGACCTTGAGTAAAAAGGTCAATGAATGTGAATGATATTTTGAATTTATTGCAGGACTGCTGAGAGGGAATGTGCAGAAAAAGAGACCACGATGGCGATGGAAGGCACCTGAAAAGGTGGCGTTAACTTCCACCGAGGATTAAATACCGTATTTGGACTCCACTGGCCCGGAGAACCAAAAGTGGCTCGCTGGCCCTGAAATTTAATGCCTCACAGGCTGGTAGGTGGATGGCTTGATGAGGGATGGGATGGTGAACCGCCCATCCGTAGAGCCATCAGGACTGATCGGCACGAGGGTAATCGTGCCACACGTAACCTCACAAGAGGATAAGGCATATGGCGGAAGCGATTGAGAGGACAGACGTGAGGGGAACTCGGGCATTACGCAGAGTGAGTGATAGCAGAGAGGAAGGATTGCAACCTTCGCTCCTGGTCACTGGCAGACAGAGAGACGCAGTCTCAGAGCATCATGGNTAGTGGTAAATCCGTTGGGAGTCGCTGAGCCTACGGTTGGGTGGAAACGAGCACCCCTCTCAGTAGTTGCACCCACTTCTATTGTTATCTCTGATAAGTGTTTTACATATTTTGTCTTGAAATTTATAGACTGATATATATATATATATATATGCTCATAAAACTGTGAAATTGTGAATGATTTCAGTGTAAGAATGTCTGTGTAGTGTTTGATAAGAATGAATAGATATATGCTTATAACAGAGGAAACCATGCATGACTTACATTGATAAATGAATCAAATTATGTCTAGGATGAACTCCATTAGGATTCCATCCCGTTCTCAGGAAGCTGTTTCCCCTTACCGTCTCTAGGGTTGCCCCGGAATGGGCCTCATCGCAGAGAATTTCTCTCCTTAGAAAGGTTCACCAAGAACCCAGAAAAAGGACTTGAACATGCAAGTCTTAATAACCCTATATGAGGAGGAATGACCCTCTTAAGATTTCGAGGTAGCAGAATAGGGATAAGTAACAAATCGATGGATGAGATCCTGTCGGGAGAACCATGGTCATTCACGACCATCAGATTGGCAGAAGTAGTAGGAGTGTTATACCCCTTACTCCTTTTCCCTCTATCTTCGTGAATAGCGAGGAAATCGGGATCGTAGGTTCCCCAATGTCCATGAGAACATTTGGACCGATGATCTTTCCACATCCATGAAGTAGTGGAAGAATGCACAGAGTGGGACAACCTGAGCCATTGGATCTCATTCAGAAATCCTGTCAGCCTTTGGATCGGGATAAGATGCTCAGAGTTTAGTCTCCGGAGTGTGTGCAGGGAGGACGGATCTAGACCGTTAGATCTTGGTCCAACTACCCGTCAGCTGTCGGATCGGACCGGAGCTGTTCGAGGGTTGCCATCGAGAGTCGGGATATCGACCTTCCCACGGATAGGAGATCGGGGAAGTTCGAAGGGAAAACCCCTGTAAAAACTGAGCCGTCCGTTTGAAGAGACAGGTGTCAAAAATCCGTAGAGAGTCGGGATATCTGGCATCGGGAAATTGGAGTTCCCGAGGTTGTGAGAACTAGGACACTATAAGTCTCGAAACAGCGAGATCAGATCTGAACCGTCCATCAGGGTGAGATACGTGGTGGAGATCTAAAGAGAGTTGGCAAATTGGGAGTTCTGTGAGCAAGAGGTCGGGGAAATCCACAGTGAAACCGCCGGTACAATCAGAGCCGTCCATCTGATTGGAACGGGTGGCAACCATCGGGACTCACACAAATAAGTGTTTTTTTTTGGGTTGGCATTTGGTGAAGTCCAAGGCTCAATCTAGACCGTCCATCCATTTAGGACGCGTGTCGGAGAGATGGAGCCATCGGGATATTGGCACTCAAGAAATCGGGATTCCTGAGGTCGAAAGAATCGAGACATCGAAAGTCTCGAAATCCCGGAGGAATCGAGATCGTTCGTTTGAAGATACACGTGGCAGATATCAGAGCCATTGAGGAAGGCCCGACAAGAAAGTCGTCTATCGGCATTTGGGTCATCAGGAAATCGGGGATCCCGGTGACAAGAGGTTTGTGCACTTTGAAATCGCGAAACGTGATACCCCGATCAGTGGAGGACAACTGTCAGCGTATCCGGAGAAGTGGAAGCCCCCTTGAGTGGGAGCCAGCTATCGACATAGTGGATAAGGAGGAGAGCCCGTCGTGTGAGGGCCAGCTGTCAGCGTAGCAGAGAGTCGGTATTCGGAGAATCCGGGATTCCGTGGTCGTGGAAACTTTACATTTAAAAGTCACAAACCCCGAAACAACGACGAGAGGTAAGGTTGTGGTCACAGAGACATTGGTCACATGAACTAAAGACTTATCCCGGGAAGCTAAGGCAGTAGAGGAGCGTGTCGGGGATCGGGGATCGGTGAACCAAATTGTTGGGACATTACGAGTATCAAAACCTCGATAGGAGGAACCTCGACAAAAGTGTATGGCTGCGGTCATACGAGAGGAGATCGTATGGACCCAAGAGACTAGTCCAAGGGGAATAGAACCTCGATAGGAGGATATAAGGTTGCGATCTTATGAGAGCAGTCATATGGACCAGAAGGCATGGCCGGGAGGGGATAAGGCCGG
>JASDQU010687259.1:23536-37327 GCA_032191745.1 Picea mariana
ATAATAGTTACCAGCCAAAATACATGATCTATCATGCCCAACAAATTTTTCAAAACCATCTCTCAGGTGTTGAAATCCCCAAACCTGAGATCTAGCCAGCCTTCTCCTTTCCTTGAGAAATATACTACTCTGTTCCACAAATCTGCCCCTATTTATAGGTAGATCTTCATTCATTTGATGTCTCTCATCCCTCTGCACTCTATTGCCATTCATAGATCTAAAGGAACAGAGAAACTGGTCCTGCCCAGCAATTGCTGGTATTTCAACTTGTCGATGCAAGGAAGACCTTGTTAAGGCATCCCTAAGCTTTCTCTCATTACACCATCTTGTCTCTCTGTCCATTACCTCTCTGTCTAGCATGCCAAACAAGCATTCTGATGAAGTTCTCGCAACTACTCGGTCCTGCATCTGCCCAACACTCAGAGTTATTCTGAAACTCACATTTCCCTCAACCTGTTCAGTTGTCCCATACTGGCGGTTTCCTGTGTATCAGGGTGCATGGATCAGACACCCTCGCTGTGTAACAATAAATAAACCTCAAAATTTTATATAGATGTTGTCTTCAACTCTTGGGCACATTTGGTACTGGTTCCTTGTTTCTCTTTTGTTGGCATTTGACATCCGAACACTTGGTTGATGTTTCATGCATGCTTCCATGCGTTCGACACCTTTAAGCTGGTTCAACACCTGGAACGGGGTTTAAATATGCATATCATATATTTAGGTTTTCTGAGCTCATTATCCCACATTCACGAGGAGAAGGGAGTTTACAACCTTTATATATTTGCATGTTTGCAATATGCACTTGATGACATGAGCCCAAGGCTATACTCTGGAGTAAGGCGCTGGCGCTCGCTTGTGTGTTGGTTGTTCGGGTGGTTGGCCTTAGCCCAATAAAAAATTTTGCCAAAATTTTTTTGATAAATTTTTGATAAACCTACCTAAACTCTGCACACGAGCCGAGGGCAAATTTTTGCTCATTTCACCAAAGATAATTTGTAGAAACCCCACCTTACATTAGACCAACAAGAGTAAAAATTTTGCCATTCAAATTCAAACCCCTTGACAAATTTTTGCCAAAAATGCACCGGAACTCACTTTGAAGTTCGCGCGCAAGCATCCATCTTATGCTTGGTCATTGTCGGGCATTTTTCGCCACCTTCGCCATGCTTCATGAGTGAATACATCTGCTTGAAATAGACAAATATTATTCAGAAAACTGATACCCTATTTTATAGGGTTCTAACATAAGGCTCCACCTGGGGAAAATAGCTCTGTAAGAGGTGTTTAGAATCCATGAACTCTGAGTTTCACTGACCAGCTGATCATTGGGCTGCCCCCAAACTGTAAACTGAAAATAAAACCATGAAGAAACAAAAAGAAAAGATGATCATTCTGTTGAGCTTATTTGCATCCTATCTACCCTAATCTAACAGTTACTGCTTCGATCAGGTAATGAAAAAGTGCTAATGAATCCAACTTAGCAGTTGGTCCCTTGATTGAGATTCCTCATCATGCTTGATGGAAATCAAGGCTGCAATTTGTACTGACAGCGGGTGACAGCTCGAGTTCTTGCAGAAAGAACATGTTTGAACAGTTGCACTGAAAAAGAAATCCATATAATTTGCAACCCGATCAAAAATTAAATGATCTATTTGTTGATTTTCCGGGTATTCCTTTAGCACTTTAACATGGACAAGTTTCCCATCCGTTTCCTCAATATTAGACCCTAACTGCAACTCTTCAACTTCAGACTTATGCTTGCCAACAAAAGGTTCGTCAATCAGAAAATCAGAAGAGGACACAATATATTTTGGTTTGGGAGATGTGATTTGCTCATAAGACTGAACCGGAGTATCTAAAGGCTCAATATCTTTTGCAAGTCTTTCAGCAACTAGCTCGAGAAGACACATTTTACTTTTATGAGAATATTTTTTCGATCTACATTACTGAAACACAACTCCTAACAAAGCCTCATCAAATTGAAAATCTGATATCGCATCCCTGAAATCTTTTATAGCTTCATAATGCATAGGATCTTCCACATACCTTGTCATCTTGAAGTATCACCAAGGCTTTGAAATCTGGATTCTTCAGCAGTGAAGTCTCTTATGAATTTTGAAGACTGGGATCTTGAACAATGGAGTCGCCAGGTGAATGGTACAACCTTCTTGTGTTTGGCTTCTGTTCACCATCAGAAGTCAAAACTGAACTTGAAGTGTAGATCTAGAGAATGTCCCCAGTGGAGTCGCCAAAAATGTTAGCACTCTGTAATTTGCCTAAGGCTACTGAGGCAAACACAGAGGTAACCTTGAACCGCTTCGAGTCTTGGGTCTAGCCCTCCAAGACTCAGAGAGGGATCTCTCTTTCAAATCTAACTTTGTTTGTGATGGATGTTAGGCTAGCTATAAAAAAAATAAAAATATAGAGTCTTTGATTTTGATATGGTTACTTTGGGAAAGCAGGGAGAGCCATTGGGCAAATGGGGTCTGCGATTAAAAGTGATTCACATATCAGATTTGGACAAGACTGTTACACAAGGCAAGGCAGCAGAAACATTGGATCGATTTAATTTTAAATGGCGTGGATGAGAAGATAAATAGGTGAGGAAAAAGACAGACAAATGAGCACTTAAGAATCCCTAAGCTAGCCTTTTAGAAGATAAACACCAAAATCACCACAAGCCGAGAGGCTGAGTATTGGATAATAAATTCTACCCCTATTACTTTCCTTCTGGTGATTGGAACAGAAAACAAATTGTGAAGAAAATAGGAAACACATTAACAAAGAAGAAAGACATCACCAATATTTCTACACAAGAATCCTGAGAACAGCATGTACATCACTGGTATATCATTAAAAATAACATAGAAATATTCTCTCACTGAAACACAGCCATCACCCAGTAGAGAAAATAAAAATCTCAGCTCTGGACCTCTCACACAGGTAGAGCCTCTCCTCATAGCCCAGTTGAACCCTCATTAAGTTTTTTACATCACTATATATAACAAAAAATCCCCCCAGCCTTCAGAGATTCGGGCTCATGACTCAACACTCTAAGAATAGAAAACTGTTACAACCAAATAATGACACCTGTAGAGTCTGTCTACAGCAAACCCAACAGTAAACTGAGTGAGAACTAACTTTGGTGACTGTTTTCTTTGACATCTGGCACATGGAGGAGGTTTAATGATTTGCTGGCGAATGGAGGTTAACAACATCTCATAAACAACAGTCAAATGACTGAGTTGGTTAGAGATATGCCAGTTGGAGGATGGGTGATCTAATCTCTGCCATGCATTCCCTGATCTTTCTCAACGATTTCCTCGAATATAGGGATATTCTGCTGCCCTATTTAACTGCTCGGCCACCTGTGCTCTAACTTCCAGGTGTTCCCTATTTAGAGTGTTCGATTCTGTCCCAAATAGTCCCCTTCTTGTATTTTCTTATCATTAAATCAACCTCCTTCGACATCATTAAACTAGCACTCATTTGGATCTCATTTTCAAGCGCCTTCTTTCCTCATACGACTTGCTAATAATTTTTCCACTGGTTGCTCTATATGCTTGTCCCTTTGAGCAATGTTGCCCTGTAGTAATGTGACCAGGTTCAAAATTAGCTATTCTAGCTCCCGTGCTTGCCATAACTGTCATCAATTCTTGGCTTTTTGATCTCCTCTGTGCAGCATTTGCCTTGTTAACTTCGGATTCAAAATTGTTTATCCTATCTCCTTTAGTCATTTTATGTATGTTCGCTGGTCATCAAACCTTTGCTTCTTGCTGCCTAACAACTCCCTTGCCGGTCTTTTGTTACAGAAATGTGAACGAAGTTGCAATGATTCCCCCTAATAAAAAGAAAATCGATTTGATGCTCAAACTTTGCAATTGCAAATGATACCTCCAAAGTATATATGTTTCTGCTGAAGATATGTGCTTTATCGAGTATCTTCCTTGACAGGAATGTGAAGAAGCTGATGATCATTTGAATCAACTTAATAATATATCTACCTGATAATCTCAAATTAGCTGTACTCTTTTATTTACAGTACCAGTGATCTCAGTGATTCTTTTTAAATGTAGCTCCAACTTTATTTAAGTGCACCTTTCCATAAATAGATACAACTAATGTAACTAATGGAAGCATATGTGCCCATAAAAACTAATCACATAATCATCATAAAATATACAGTTGTGATACAGTATCAAGCTTCGACTTTAATTGCTTCATATCAACACCTAATTTTCATTTGATCAGCTGTGTAAAATGCAAAAGACCATCTATCGAACCTTTATGTAGTCCTGATTTAATTTGCCGTGCTAGCATCACAAACATTCCCACGACAAAGTGGGCATACCTTATGTATCTCTTTCAACCATTTATCAATACAAATTCTATGGAATTCATGATGACAAGGAAGCACCCGCAAACGGTCTCCTTCTTCATACTCCATAAGACATATGTAGCATTATGCAGCTTCCTCGCTTTTAACAATTTCATGTTCTTTATATATCCGCACTAGCATGGACTCAACAACATAATCTGGGGCAGGAAATGATCTAAGAGCAATGGCCGATGGTTGGGAGGGCAAGGATATTGACTGATTATGGATTTCATCCAGAACCTCAAATAGAGCCTCTGCCAGCATTATAAGCCTTGAGATGCTTTCCCTAGTATTTGACTCATTGGGCCTTCCAATGTTTTGGCAGGAGCAGTGTCCCGTATAATAGTTACCAGCCAAAATACATGATCTATCATGCCCAGCAAAGTTTTCAAAACCATCTCTCAGGCATTGCAATCTCCAAACCTAAGATCTAGCTAGCCTTCTCGTTTCCTCAAGAAATATACTACTCTGTTCCACAAATCTGCCCCTATTTATAGGTAGATCTTCATTCATTTGATGTCTCTGATCCCTCTGCACTCTATTGCCATTCATAGATCTAAAGGAACGGAGAAACTGGTCCTACCTAGTAATTGTTGGTATTTCAACTTGTCGATGCAAGGAAGACCTTGTTAAGGCATCCCAAAGCCTTCTCTCATTACACCATCTTGTCTCTCTGTCCATTACCTCTCTGTCTAGCATGCCAAACAAGCATTCCAATGAATTTCTCGCAACTACTTGGTCCTGCATCTGCCCAACACTCTGAGTTATTCTGAAACTCGCATTTCCCTCAGCCTGTTCAGTTGTCCCATACTGGCAGTGTCCTGTGTATCAGGGTGCATGGATCAGACACCCTCACTGTGTAACAATAAATAAACCTCAACATCTTATATAGATGTTGTCTTCAACTCTTGGGCGCATTTGGTACTGGTTCCTTGTTGCTCTTTTGTTGGCATTTGACATCCGAACACTTGGTTGATGTTTCATGCATGCCTCCATGCGTTCGACACCTTTAAGCTGGTTCAACACCTGGCACGGGGTTTAAATACGCATATTATATATTTAGGTTTTCTGAGCTCATTATCCCACATTCACGAGGAGAAGGGAGTTTACAGCCTTTATATATTTTCATGTTTGCAATATGCACTTGATGACATGAGCCCAAGGCTATACTCTGGAGTTAGGCGCTAGCACTCGCTTGTGTGTTGGTTGTTCGGGTGGTTGGCCTTAGCCCAATAAAAAATTTTGCCAAAATTTTTTTCACAAATTTTTGATAAACCTGCCTAAACTCTTCACACGGGACGAGGGCAAATTTTTGCTCATTTCACCAAAGATAATTTATAGAAACCCCACCTTACATTAGACCAACAAGAGTAAAAATTTTGCCATTCAAATTCAAACCCCTTGACAAATTTTTGCCAAAAATGCACCGGAACTCGCTTTGAATTTCGTGCGCAAGCATCCATCTTATGCTTGGTCATTGTCGGGCATTTTTCACCGCCTTTTCCATATGTCATGAGCGAATACATCCGCTTGAAATAGAAAAATACTATTCAGAAAACTGATACCCTATTTTATAGGGTTCTAACAGATCCAACGAGCCTCGTGGTCCTGATCAACAGCTCCGCCTCTCCTGAGCTTGAATATTGTCCCCACTTTCACTGTAACCTCCCTGCACCTCCACGAGATCCAACGTCTCATGGTGATTCGTGAAATCTCCTCGGAGAATTTCGTCTGCCCTTTCTTTTCCTATGAATTCTGCAAAATGAAGCAGTATTTCCTCCACGAAGACTGGTTCACTTGCGCTCAACCTACGACACTCCTCACTTACCTTCAAGGCACAATTCCACTTGCACTTTATTTTGACAAACTCACAGACCTATCCTTCCTAAGATTTTCCCACTTCTTCAAGTTCTCGAAAAGGAAATGCCTTGCTCGCACTCCTTGCAGCAACCCTTCAACTCGTCTGAGTGTTGAAGTCTCTTTCAACTCTATGCATGCCTGCAGTAGCAAAATTCTGATGCTTCTGCTTGGATCCACAATTGAGACTCTCCCTTGGCCTGCACACTCCTTTCATGGCTCCTATAACCCAACTTGCTTCTGGGTGAATGAGAATCCAAGTTATCCCTATTTGAACCTCCTTTCGACGCACTCCTTGCGGACACTTAAACTGAACTCCTTGCAAGAATTCTCTGGCTCAAATAGGGAAACAATTGAAACTCATTCCTTCACCCCTTCAGACTTCAATTCAACCATGAAATCATATGCATAGCATATAAAAGCAAATGTATAACAGGAAAAAAACATTCATGAGCATAACAACATCAAATACATAGAGAATAACACAAACCATGAATTTGAATCAAAACTTCTTCTATTAATTCAAATATCAGTACTTGGGTGTTCTCTACATAGCTTTCTGCTTGCTCTTCTTCCTCTGAACTATGCTCAGGCTTATGCTAATGTTACAATGATACAATGAGGGTGTCTATATCTATTTTTGCCTCCTTCTAAACTGTCTAATCTATGAATTAAAATCTTATCTACTAGCATTAACTATATTAAATTCCATCTATCTACTAAAGGACAAGAGCTATCCGCTCAAGGTCCATTACAATATATCAAGTGCGCCTCATCCTTAATGGGTCATTTAAGATTTGCGCAACAATTCCAAAGTGGTTTTTCAAAATTTTTGCTGGCTTGTCCAACTGTCTTCCGCTTCCGCACTGGCTCGCTTGATGAGTTGGCGATGCTCCTGCATCATACTCCCTCGCTTGAAAATTTTCATGGGCTCCTGTACATGAGCTCCTACATGGTCTGTCCATGCTTTTGTATTTCCATTTCATTCTCCCAGCTGGCATCTTCAACTAGATGGTTCTTCTACTTGATCAGATACTCATAGTATTCTTTCCTTCTGGTCTTTTTACCCACTCTCTTGTCCAGTATACGTTCCATCTGTGGTCTCTCTATAGTTGGCATCTGTTTCATCCACAGGATCACTGGCTATCAGTTCGAGTTTCTTCTTCTCTAGACCTTTATGGGTATAAATCTGCGACATTAAATATCAGAGATATCTCGATCCCATTGGGTAACTCGATCTCATAAGCATTTTCCCCAAATTTCTTCAAGACCTTACATGGCCTGATTTTATTCATCTATAACTTATTGTATGTTCCCCTTGGGAACCTTTCCTTCCTCAAGTGTGCCATAACCAGATCACCAACTTCAAACTAAAGTTGTCTCTTCCACTGTTCGGATCTATGCTTATACTCCTGACTTGAATTCAGCAGTCGCTCCTTCACTTGGTTGTGAAGTTCCTTCATCGCCTCGGTGAACTCTTCTGCACTAGCGCTCCTAGTCATAGTCTGTTTTGAATCTCTCAGTTTAGGAACTCCTCTTGGTTGCACGCCATACACAATCTGAAATGGACTTCGGCCTGTGCTCCAATTCACTAAATTGTCATACGCAAACTCTGCCTGTGGTAATATGTTGTCCCACTGGTTATGGTGTTCTGCCACCAGGCTCCTCAGCACGTCTCCTAGACTTCTTTTCACCACTTTTGTTTGTCCATCCATATGAGGATGATAAGTAGAACTAAACATCAATTTAGTCCCCAGCTTCTTCCACAAATTCCTCCAGAAATGTCCAATGAACTTTGTATCTCTATCTGAAACTATACTTTTCAGCAATCCATGAAGTCGAATGACCTCCTTGAAGAACAAATTTGCGATGTGAGTCACATCACTAGTCTTCTGGCATGGGATAAAATGTGCCATCTTGGAAAACTTGTCCACTACCACAAAGATCGAATCAAATCCTCTTTGTGTCCTCGACAATCCCAATATGAAATCCATGCTGATTTCATCCCATGGTCTCTTTGTTAAGGGAAATGGCTGATAAAATCCTGCATTCTGCTTCCTTCCCTTTGAATGCTAGAAAATCTTGCACCTGTCTACAAACCTCTTGACCTCTAACTGCATCCTTGGCCAAAAGTATAACTCACTCAGCTTTGTGAATGTCTTATCATGACCGAAATGTCTGGCCAATCCTCCGCTATGTTTCTCCTTCAGCAGATTCTCCCTCATGGAGCAATTTGGAATACAAAATTGATTGCCCTTGAATAACAACCCTTCCTAGATCATGTACTCTATCCACTAGCTTCTGCCTCTGAGAACTGGATTCTCAGCTGCCTCATACACCTCCTTAATGTCTGGATCATGTCTATACATGTCCCTGAGATCATCAAAACCCAAAGTGCGGACTCTGAACTCCTGCAACAACAAACACTTCCTGCTCAAAGCATCAACAACTTTGTTAGCAGTACCAGAAATATGTTTAATAAAAAATGTGAAATTCTTCATATACTCTACCCATTTTACATGTCTCTGATTCAACTTCTCTTGTTGAGTCACAAACTGTAGTGCATGCTTGTCACTGTACAATACAAATTCTTTTGGGATAAAGTAATGCCTCAATTTTTTCAGTGCCTGTATGATAGCATAGAATTCTTTATCATACGTGGAGTATTTCAATTTTACCTCATTCAACTTCTCACTGAAATAGGCAATTGGTATGTCCTCCTGACTCAAGATCGCTCCTATGGCAAACCCACTTGCATCGCATTTCACTTGAAATATCTTTTGGAAATCCGGCAACACCAGAACCGGTTGTTCTGTGATCTTCCGCTTCAATAGATTGAAGATTTTCTCAGCCTCTGTTGTCTAGTGAAAATATTTATGTCTTGTATTGATTGTATCCATCATCACTGCACTAATCCCACTGAAATTCCTGATGAACTTTTGGTAGAAACTAGACAAACCATGAAAACTTCTCACTTCAAAAATATTTTTTGGTGATGGCCAATTTTTGATCACTTCTACCTTATCTGGATCCATCCTTAACTCATTCGTTGAAATAACAAAACCTAGATAAATGAGATATGTCTTCATGAACGAGGTCTTCTTCATATTATTCAATATCTTCTCCTGCTGTATCTTCTTCATCACAATGGCCAAATGCTTCAGATGTTTAGCCTTCATCTTACTGAAAATCAGTATATCATCCAGATATACGATGACAAATTTTCTGATGAAATCCTTCAGGACTTCATTCATTAGCGTCATAAAGATACTTGGTGCATTTGTCAAGCCAAACGGCATGACTAGCCATTCATAAAAACCTTTGTTTGTATTGAATGATGTCTTCCATTCATCACCCTCTCTCATCCAAATCTGATGATATCCACTCTTTAGATCAATCATTGAAAAATATTTGGCTCCGCTCAAGCAGTCCATTAAATCGTCCATCCTCGACAATGGAAATCTATACCTGATGGTTATCTTGTTGATGGCTCTTGAGTCAGTACACATTCTCCAACCTCCATTTTTTTTGGACTCAGTACCATTGGAACGGAACATGGGCTCAAACTTTCCCTGACTAGTCCTTTGTTCAACAACTCCTTGACATGTCTTTTAACCTCCTCATTTTCTTGCGGCGTCAACTTGTACGCAGCTTTGTTTGGAAAACTAGCTCTTGGTATGAGGTCTATATGATGACTCACACTCCTCATCAAGGGAAATGAATGAGGTAATTCGTCCACCATGATGTCAGTGAACTCTTCTAGTAGTTCCCGAATCTCCTCCGGTAGATCATCCACTCTTATGCTAGTCAGAACAATCCTCGGCTTTCTGACCACAAAGAATTGTGGATCTTCTTTTTTCTTCACCTCTGTAAGAAGTTCCTTCCCACTCATGAGAAGTACTGTGTTGCTTACTTATGGCTTCACCTCCTTATCCTTTATCGGAAGCAACATGTGTGTCATCCCATTCTTCTCCAGGGTGTATGTGTTCATTCTCCCATCATGAACCACATTTCTGTCATATTACCATGGTCTACCCAACAATAGATGACAAACATCCATGGGAATGACATCACATAAGATCTTATCATTGTACCCTCCTATATTGAATTCAACCAAGCTTTGTTTAGTGACAGTTACTTGGTGTCCTTTTTGTAGCCATGAAACTTTGTATGGACTCGGGTGATCAGTCATCTCTAGCTCTAGCGTTTCCACCATCTCAGTTGAAACAAGATTATCTATGCTACTTATATCCATGATAACCTTGCATACCCTATCCTTGGTCTTACAAGATATTTTGAAAAGTCTGGTCCTTTGAGCTGAGTCCTCCACCTCCTTCTCGGGTGTTAAGAGAACATTACACATCATCAATGACCTTCCTCCCTCAGCATCTTGAACTTTTATGTCTCGTCGTTGTTGCTCAGCGATATGAGCTTCCCCGATGTCCTTCTTTTTCTCTAGACACTCGAATGACTTGTGCCCATTCTTTCCACATGTGAAGCATGTGATTACTCCACCTCTTCCTCTTCCTCTACCTCTGGTACGAGGAAACATGTTATTATCGGCATACCCTCCTTTCTGCTCAGCATTTTGTTCTCTTTGCTCAACATGTTTCCCTCTCTATGAACTTCCACCTCTCTCAGTATGAGTCTAAGGCTTCTTCCATTCCTCCTTGGGATTCTGGTATTTATCTTGGGTAACTGACTTGCCTCTTGGTTGAATCCTGCCTTGGCCTCTATGACTCTGTTTACGGTTCAACTTCTCCTCAGCTTTCAGAGCCATTTGATAAGAATCTTCCACCGTTCGGATGGTTAGCATGCTTATTTCATCCTGAATGTCATATCTCAGACCATTCAGATATCTAGCAACCTTCTCATCATCACTTTCCCGATGACCTACCCTGATGTTCAGTCTATAGAATTCCTCAGTGTATTCTTTCACTGTCATCAACTTCTATCTTAGGTTCTGCATCCTCCTGAACAGAGTGATTTGATAATCTCTTGGGATGAACTTTTCCTTCATCTTTGCAATCATTTGATCCCAAATTTTAATTTTCTACTTACCTTTGCAGCATCTATCTTCTTGTAGCTCGTCCCACCATAATGCTGCATGTCCTTTCAAGCGCGTGATAGCATGCCTGACTTTCTTATCCTCCTCAACATCTTCATAATCAAAATATGTGTCGAGAGCTCTAATCCAATCTAGTAGCTCCTCTGGATCCACGCTTCCCTCATAAACATGAATATCCATGTTTTCCTTTGCACCCATCCATGCAATAGCTTTGATTAGACGCTCGTTCATTGCATCTTCAACTACAACTTGTTCTTCTCGTTCAGCCTCAATTTCACTGTCAAAATCACTGAGATCCCCTGCACTACCTATACATCTTTGTGTTGTCTCCATGTCTTCAAGTCTAGCTCGAAGATCATACATTTTCCTTTCTATGGATGGATCTACCACCTATTTGCCTCTTCGTCGCACCTCCCTATCCTCTGGATCGGGTGTCTGCGCGTCCCTTCTCCTAGGTGGCATGGTGAATTCCTTCTTCTTTGATACAGAAAGCAAAGAAATTCCTTAGCTATGATACCACTCTAGTGGCTACGTGGCCCCTCCACCACCCGTAGGTCAGAAGGTCCATGCGCACCCACATGATCTTCTCTTTTCCTCACGGCCCGAAGAACTCAAGTGTCCTTCTATTTCCTTGTCAAGAAATCTACACCCACAGAATCCTCTATGCGATCCCCTTCCCTTTACTTATCGGGGAATCGGACTTCACGACTTTGTGATGTCAAACATTGAATAATGGGCTCTCAAATCCTTGAGTCCCGATGACCAGTTAACGTTGACTTCTCTCTTTCTTCTATCGTAACTTGACCTGTCATGGTTTCAATACTCGCAATACCAAGCAATTTGTCTCACTGACTCTCGATGCCCGATATGTCGAAACCCTGATGCACACGTGTGAGTTGACCTTTCCACTTCCTGTCACTTCTATCGGGATTTCAAATTTCATGGAATCGTGAATCCTAATGTCAAAATATTCAATATCTCCCCTTCCCCAAACTCCGATACAGTGTGCCAACTGTCTTCCACTAGCTCCTGCAGACCCAGACTGTTTACGTCACCATCGGAATATCGCATTTCACGACTCCGAGCTGCAAGAATACTTTTTCCTCGAAACCTCCGATTCTCCGAACCCTAACCTCTTTAGATCTCCTAAAACATGCCCCAAACAATGGACATTCCTGGGCTCGTCGGGATATCGCATCTCGCGATATCGCGATTCTTATTGCACAAATTTGGAGCTTTGACTCACGAAACCCCGACCCATGATATGCACGTGGATCCAATGACCCTCGTGGTCCTAATCAATGGATCCACCTCTCCTAAGATTGAATAATGTCCCCACTTGCACTGTAACCTCCCTACACCTCTACGAGATCCAACGTCTCACGGTGATTCGTGAAATCTCCTCAGAGAATTTTGTCCGCCTGTTCTTTTCCTGTGAATTTTGTGAAATGAAGCAATATTTCCTCCATGAAGACTGGTTCACTTGCGCTCAACCTGCGACACTCCCTGCTTACCTTCAAGGCAAAATTCCACTTGCACTATCTTTCGAAAAACTCACAGACCTATCCTTCCTGAGCTTTTCCCACTTCTTCAAGTTCTCGAAAAGGAAATGCCTTGCTCGCACTCCTTGCGACAACCCTTCAACTTGTCTGAGTGTTGAAGTCTCTTTCAACTCTATGCACGCCTGCAGTAGTAGTCTTTCAATGCTTCTGCTTGGATCCATAATTCGGACTCTCCCTTGGCCTATGCACTCCTTTCACGGCTCCTGTATCCCAACTCGCTTCTGGGTGAATGAGAATCCAAGTTATCCCTATTTGAACCTCCTGTCAATGCACTCCTTGTGGACACTTCAACTACACTCCTTGCAGGAATTCTCTGGCTCAAATAGAGAAACAATTGAAACTCATTCCTTCACCCCTTCAGACTTCAATTCAACGATAAAATCATATACACAACATATAAAAGAAAATGTATAACAGGAAACAAACATTCATCAGCATAACAACATCAAATACATAGAGAATAAAACAAACCATGAATTTGAATCAAAACTTCTTCTATTAATTCAAATATCAGTACATGAGTGTTCTCTACACAGATTTCTTCTTTCTCTTCTTCCTCTAAACTATGCTCAAGCTTATGCTAATGTTATAATGATACAATGAGGGTGTCTATATCCGTTTTTCCCTCCTTCTTCTAAACTATCTAATCTATGAATTAAAATCCTATCTACTAGCATTGACTATATTAAATGTCGTCTATCTACTAAAAGGACGAGAGCTATCCGCTCAAGGTCCATTACAACATACCAAGTGCACCTCATATTTAATGGGTCATTTAAGATTTGCACAACAATTCCAAAGTGGTTTTTCAAAATTTATCCTGGCTTGTCTCGCTGTCTTCCGCTTCTGCGCTGGCTCGCTTGATGAGATGGCGATGCTTCTGCATCATCAAACCACCACATCTATCCTATTTAATAGACTAT
>JASDQU010687260.1:0-29528 GCA_032191745.1 Picea mariana
CTCAAATGCATGTTATGTGGATACGTGTAAAAGAATCCAATGCATTTATCTTATGCCGTCTTAAAATTGCTTTTACATAAAACAACCATATACTTCATGTACAAGGCATGGCGTCAACAAAGTCATCTAAGTACAATATTTGTTAAGCCTATCGGGATGATAACATAAGCTACATATTATTTGGTCTCTTACCAGCATTTCTGTTTCCATGCATGCTGCACGATTTATTCGCCAGCTGACAGAGATCTCGATTTTACTTTTATATGTAAACCTTTCCCATTTCCTCGTGCTCAGGAATTTTTGCAAGAGACTCATCGTATCCAATTCTCCTGACAATTATTTAGTGTTTCCTGATATGTCGGTGGCTAGACAAATACATTTCTTTTGTGCATGAAGGAATTCACATATGATCGTACCTGTCGTTTATTGTTGTTTTCAAAGGAAGGATAGATGGAGCTAATGGGAGCATTTATAGTATTACATTCAAACCAAACCAGTATGAATGTGCTTAGTATTCTCCCAACTCATGGATTCTCATCTGACATTTTAAATGGCAATGACAGCAATTTCGATTGTGGGGAAACGATATAAATGAAAATTGGGCTGAGTTACAAACAATACTTATTAACAAGTGCCACTACAGTGGTTATGTTCCGTTATGCAGTGGTTATGTTTGTGTAGAGATGCCTTTTACATATGGTTATGCAGTGGTTATGTTTGGGAGTTTTGAGTTGCTCCTCATTGTTTTATGATCAGGAAATCAGGATTATAACCGAATTCTGTCAATATAATTGCAATCTTACTACAAAGCTCTCACAAAAACTTTCACACTATAATTTTAATTATTTATGTTAAGAATAAACATAAATGTAAGGGACTTTTATTAGGAAAGATAGAGATCTTTTGACTCATAATTAAAGGGTTCAGTAATTTGATATCTGGTTTGGTAGTTATCTTAAAAATTTGTTAGTAACTTTAAATACAAATAATTATTATTAATATTAATATTAATATTAATATTTTCACTATCACTGCTCTGGCTTGAAATTGAAGAAATTGAGAGTTCGTTGGATTCCATTGTATTTTTATTGTTTGTTTTGAATTGAAACCTTTTGATTTATTGTTTGTTTTAATTTGCGGCCGCATCACTTTTTCTTTCTTCATTCATTGATTTGAATGAGTGTATATCCTAAATTATGATGGGACGTGCTGGTTTAGTTGACTTAAATTTTTGGTGTTTGATTGAGGCGACATTGTTCCCCTGCGCAGTAAATCTCATCCTATCGATTTGTAAGGCCACAAGTAGGCAGATGAAAACAATGCTCTGTAAAGCTGATTTCAAGTCAATGCTATCCCATAATCTCACGAATCCTGTGATCCATCCTTATCCCTCTGCTTTTCTCTGTTGGCTTTTTCAATCAATTTAAAATAAAAAGTAAACAAAATATTTAAAAAATCCTGTAATGACTAACCCAAACAAATTTGAAACTGCATTGAAACTTTAAAATAAATGTTATCTCAAAATGGAAACAAAAAGAGACGCTTCACTAGAAATGGTTTATTCCAATGAATGACCACTACAACGAACGTTTCTCAAAGTCACTATAAATAGAAGTTCTCTAGTAGTGCACATGATTTTCGACTGTAACAATTCATGCTAACCTCTATACCATTCCCAAATACAAGAAATTTGTATGATGGCTAGTTTGTAAGAATATGCTATGGATTGGATATACATAGAAACACTTTTTATTTAAACAATATTATCACATACATGCTTGTTACTATTTATATTCTTACTTTTTAACCTTTCAATCATGATAGAAAAATCAAATTTTATTTCAATATATTAAGATAGGATTTGATTTAAAGCATATTGACATACAATTGATATATACTTTTCAATTGCTTACAATAATGAGGGCATGAGTACTAGTAATTTATGTATCATTCTTAATTGGATTAAAAAGTGATGACATGATTCAACTATCAAATTTGTTTGGGAACCTATCATGCCATACTTTCAATGTACTGTTATGTGATGGAAGAACTCAATTACAACACTTTTCTATGTTTGATGGGCTTAGCATTAATGTATGGATTTTATGAGGGAGGTTTGAGTAGACAGTACTAGTAAGAGAGGGAAGAATTACTGAATGCTCAATAGATTTCAGTATCATAACTATGACACCCTTTTATAACTATGACACCTTTTCATAACTATGTAGATATTAAAATAATTTTTATTATAGATTTTAACTTTAGAAAAATATTACACTATGGTGTTTATTTAATGAAATTTAGAATCTCAAGATACTTAACCTATGTTTAACCCACCATTAATATGATTAAACTAGAAATTTTAGATAGCTAATCCATATTGAAACCTGCTTGGGTTAAAATAAGCATATAGTTCACTCATACTTTTGCCTAGAAATTGTCTTAGTTATAAATTTTCTAGTTAAAATATTTTCCTTTAGTTGACCCACCTACTTCCTTTGCAATAAAAAATAATATTTTCAAAACTATGTGGTCAATTCTAGCCAATAAAAAATGATTTTTGACAAAGAAAAACAATATTCTTAATGAAATATGATACATGGTAGAATCAAGTAACTTATGTTATGTTGGAGTGGATCACCTCACTTGTGTGAACCTACCAAAGGAAAATTTAATGATCCATACTTATCTTTAAGTATAAAAACCTTGGTGAATCTTATTAATTCTTAAAATGTCAACCATAAAATGTTTGGGGATATTTTTATAAAAAATGACAAATCTAAGGATTTTATATGATTTCTATAAAATTTTGAAGATAGACATTGTAGTAAAATACTTTTACCCTATAGAATTTATGCAAATCATTTTAGAAAAATATAGACATTGATGAATTGGATTTTGGAAAAAAACAAGGAAACTTAGTTCATGGCCAAACTTTAGCCTCTAAATTTTTATATGAAGCCTACATGTTATTATTATAGGGTGCTTGTAAAGGCATTAGTTCGCATTGTATTTTTGGCCTTCTTACCTCCCATATACATGGCGGAAAGAGAGTCCTTCACTCACTCATGTTGTACTCATCATTCCTATTCACTTTTATGTAGAGATGTGACTAGGAGGAGCCCACTAATCTCTCTCTCTCTCTCAGAGTTGTAGGGTTTCTTAATTTTATTGGAGCATTTTGAAGTCTAGGGTTAGGGTTTCATCCCTTGCAGATTTGGAGATTAGTGTTTTGAGATGAAACTGTATTTGGTGAAGAAGAAGAAGAAGACGAGGATATGTCTTTCCTTATAATACTAGCTTGAGTGAGTCATTCTTGTAGGATCTCTTTGTTTGAGCTAGGGTTTTCATTGTTTTCCCTAGATAGGGTTTTAGAGATCTAGTGGATTGTATTAGGCTTGTGATAAAGCTACGATATGTATATGAAATTCATCTTATGTAATATTAATGAACTTCTTAGCTTTCTAATACTTGTTTAAATTGCATATTTGATTTTCATCCATCTATGTTCTTCATGGTTTTAATTTCTAGCTATATATGTTTTGTTGATTTGACATAAGCTAAAGGAAATAATGCTAAGTGATATAGTATTGTAATTAAGGAAGATAGGGGTTTGTTTACTACTATATTTACGAGTGTAAATAAGATTTTTCATATATGGTTCATTCATAATAAGATTGGTATAAAGGGACAAAACTTAGAACACCCTTGTATCTTTTTTTTTTTGGATTCCTAGAAGTTTCGGGTTGTTAATAATTGAAATATATTTCGTTGTCATTGCTATTTTGTTTTGTACTTCATAATAGTCCTTAGGCTGAAATTCATAGGATTTAGATATGGAAAATTCTAATTAATAGGAGAAATTTTTGCTTTCCATTAAAAGTCAATGTTGTAGAAATTTCCACACCTCCCACCCACAAAATCTAAGGTGACATGTCAATAACAATTTCACATTAATGTTTTTCATCCAACATAATAAAAAATTTCACATTAAGGCTTTTCATGCAGATTCCCCGTCACTCTAGTATTTTACATATCCTTTTGCAACATGGTGGCTATGGAGGGCAAATGAAATTTTGTGATAACAATATAATTGTGACTCTTGCAAAGAATGCCACAGACTCATCTCATGTTCTCACTAAACTAAGAGGAGAGGTTCTGACTCGTCTCATGTTCTCACTAAACTAAGAAAATGGAGGGTTGTAGTGCTTGTCACAACAAAGGGTATGAGTATTAGCAATTTATCTATCATTCCAAATTGGATAAAAAACCGACGACATGATTCAACTATCAAATTTTTTTGGGAACCTATCATGGCATAACTTCAATGCACTTTTATGTGTGAATAACTCAATTACAACATTTTTCTATGTTTGATGGAATTAGCATCAATGGATGGATTCTATGAGGGAGGTTTGAGTAGGGAGTACTAGTAAGAGAGGGAAGAATGGTTGGTGTGAGGTGTCATGATACTACCAAAGTTTACAGCTTGTCTGAATAAAAAAAAAAAAATAGAACAAAACATTTTCAGAAATACATTCTCATTAAATACTCTTTGTTCAATTCCATTTAGACTCGCATGGATGATTTTAGGGGCTAAATTTCACTCATGGGCTAATTTTCCATGGTTTTCCCCAAAAATGTATTCACTATTCCAAAAATGATTCGCCCAAATTCTATAAGATAAAATTATTATACCTTAAAAATCGCCAAAATTTTATACAAACTCCATAAAATCTTTAGAAATTTGAATATTTTTACAAAAATATCGCCAAACATTTTATAGTTAGCATACGAAGGATTAGTGATGTCAACCATCATATATTGATGTCAACCCATAGAGATTGATGTCAAACCTTAGACAAGTCCCAGAGACATGGTTGAAAGTGTTCTATGGTTGATTATCATCTATATGATTTTTATTGTGGTTATTTTAGTTTTCATTGATGTTGGTTGATGTAAATAGTTGACATGGATACACTTGATGAATTCCGGTAGCAAATTCTGGTAGAAAAAAGGTAAGAGAGGTTTGATCATTGAATCAATATATGAATATCAATTTAGATGAAATTAATGTGTGGATAGATGGAAAGTACATGTTATGCCATTTCTAGTGATATATGGTATGTCATAGTTCCTCACGGTTTTGGAGATATGACCTTGAGAAGTTAGAGGACCCTCATAGAATATTCTAGAAGTCACTAGAAGATCAAAGAGGAAGTCAAGTATTCTAGAATATCCTAGAAATTCATGGAGAAGTTGTATATTCAAACGTTAAGTGGACAAAGTTTGATTAATCAAAATGGGTTAAGTAAGTTTTGGTAAAGTAGCTTCACAAATAATTATGGATTGATTATTTAAGGAAAGTGGTTAAGATAAGTGGAAAATGGTTGATTAGTAAAAGTGCACAAAGTGGTTAAGTGGACAAAAGTGGGTTAATGGGTTAACCCTAGAAGATGGAGAAAGGGGTAAAGTTGTTGCAAGGAAACTTCTAGAGGAAGACATGAAGAGTATAAAGGAAAGGAAAAGCCTCTCTCACTTTTATCTATTGAACTTCATTGAATATAATTTGTGAAAGGTTATTTGTAGGTTTTCATTGTCACATCTGAAGCTACGCAAATCTGAGGCAGTGAAGAAAAGACATGACAAATCTTTCGTTGTTGAAGAGATATTAAAATTGTAGCAACAAAACTACAGTAGCAGAACCACAGAAATAGAATCTTGACTTCAAAACCATGGTAGCAGAATTGCGAAAAAAAAATCGTGGAAAAAAAATCACAGCTACATAAACAGATCTATAAGAGGTATGTCAATGTGTTTGTCTTGAGTTGGATCTATGTGATTAGTTGAGGGTTTATCTTGAGAAGTTTGGTGAGTGCCCTCTTGGAGGTTTAGCACTTGTCGTTGAGTAAGATATACTAGTGTATATTGTTGGTGTATTTATGGTTCATATTGGCATATATTTTTATGTACGGTTGAGGGTTAGTTGTGAGAGATTTCACATAGAGGAAACATCTTGTATGAGATATGGTTTTGAGAGATAGGGCATAGCCGTTGAGCTGTTTTTGTTGTTTGCAATTGTTACATAGATCAGATCTGTTGAGGCATAAAAATTGTACATGTGTTGGAGGTATTTAGCACAAATGTAATGACCCCTCCATTACAACATCAATATAAGTGAGTACAATAGTGGTAAATTAAAAACAACAACAACAACAACGGTTAGAACAAGGGATAAGTGATAATAAAATGCATCAATGTATACAAATTATATTCTCATCCAACCTACCCTGCAAGGTTAGTACCTCCAAGACACATAATCAATGCTCAAGTCCAAGATTCATCTGATTGATTTTGACTATTTAAGGTCTCAGGACTGGCCACTGTTCTGAGGAACAAGAATATATCTAAGTCCCTTATCCAATCCTAGTATAACAATCAATCCTAGAATTCAATGTTAAATTATTAAAATTGAATTACCTGCTCAAGAATCGAACAATTTAATATATTACATTCTACTTAACATGTTATACTGAGTCTGAAGATCAGTTGGCGACATAGCAAAAACTACAAGAAAAATTCACCGCACCCACTATTAGATTTTCACAACTCGAACTTAAAACAATATTAGAGGCGTAGGTGGTTTATTTCCGAATATTCAATAATCATTGCCTAAATGTCATCAGTATCTAAGATTAATAATTTCTCAATGCCACAATAATGTCAACCAAAAACAAAGATAACTACATTAATAAGCACAATTCCTTTACTAATTAATTTATTATAGCTAAGTTTGTATTATTATTCCATTCCTAAGAACCTAAATTCTCCTTCTATAGAAGAATTATTAAATTCTCCTTCTATAGTCTCTTTAAAAAAAGATTATTAAATTTTAAAGTCTTTTTTAATAAGGATTACTAATTTGTCCAATGAGAATTCACTCTAGATCATCTTTAAATTATTTTCATTCATATCCTAAGTGTATTGGAATAAGTTCATTATCATACCTATAAAAAGGTTCTCTTAATAGAAATTATATAACAAGGATATTTATAAATGTATTCTTTATACATATTTCATCACATGTTTATTATTCCTAACACATAGTAATTATATCCTTTAATAAGATATTCAAAAAACGATGAATCAAATATTATTGATTATTAAGAATACCACTATATGCCATCCATTTCAACTTTTACTTTATATTAAATTAAATGTGTATAACAAGCACCCGAATCAAGGAGATGTTGTCTTGGTGCTAAATGAATACATTAAGTTCCAACTTGTTACATAACAATTTATGAAAATGTTTGTTGATTGATTGGTGTTTTGGTTCAGAACAGAAGGCATGAAAAAACTGTAGGGTTAGCATTCAATCCATCCTCTAATCAAGCTCGCACAGTCCTCCATGAGTTCATATGGAGATGGTGATCCAATGCCTCCCCCTGTTGTTGATGCCGAAACCTTCAGACGCCTTATCAATGCACAAGGGAAGAATCCTTTTGCTATATACCTTCCTAAATTCATCAAAAATATTGATGACGTCCCTGTGATCGCCCTTCCTCTAGATCATCCTATGTGTATTGTAGTATCCCTAGCAGATCAAGCTTTGGTTGGTCAGTTTACAGGGTTCTGGCCCTCCCCGAGAACAACTGATAACTGGGTTCAAAAACATTGGAGGCCCCTAATCTATAATAGTGTTACCCATTATGCAGTTGGAAGAGGGTTATTCTTATTCGAGTTTATCTCCAAAGATGACTGCAATTTGATATTTAGAAACAGACTGTACTTCATCGGTCCGCAGGGCCTGTACCTAAATAGATGGATATTGGAATTTGATCCGACAGTGGATGTTCCTAAAGCGGTACCAGTCTGGTTCCGTTTACCCAATCTGTCGATTCATTTATGGAACTTGGAATTGCTTCAATCAATTAGAAATAGACTGGGACGTTACATTGACAAGGCAGATCCCAAGGACCAGTATTCTTGTGTCTAGAGCTTTGTGGAAGCATACCTTGAATCCAGTCTCCCTAAATCCATCAAGTTAATTGTAGGGGAATGAAAACACTTTCAAAAGTTTTATTACGAGCATCTGCCTTTTAAGTGCAGAGGTTTCCCTCAATATGGGCATTTTCAAAAGAACAGTCCAAAAATTTCCACGCTCAATAGGAAAAGGATCAAGGTGAGGGGTGGAAGCAAGCCAAGTGCCCAAATCCAAATCCTAAATTAACCTACAAAAGGGAAGGTAAAATCCCTAACCTGAATTCGAAAAATCTAAGTAAGAACGAGGAGACTCATAAAACCCCGATTGAAACTAAAAATAGTTTCTCTGGCCTTAGGGATCTAGATGCTGAAGAAAAGGATCCTAATGAAAGCGTTGTTGAACACCAAACCAATCCGGAAGGGAAAAGGCCGGATGTAAATGAACTTCCTCCTTTTCAAGAGTTAGGAGATATATCTGAAACTTAGGAAGAAGGAAAAAAAGTTGAAAGTTCGGAAGAAGAGGAGGATGAATTTGAAATTTCCCAAACATCCCCAAAAAAAGTTACTAGAGGTCGGAAAACAGATAAAGAAAGGAGGGAAACAACCACCTACAAGGACAAGGTTCAAGGATCTCAACCAACATCGGACAAAATTTTAAAAAACACAAGAAGTGCTAGGCATCAAGGGAATCCCTCTAAGGGGTCCTCTACTAACCCCAGAAGTAAGTAATGAAGGTAGTATCCTAGAATTGTAGGGGATTAGGGAACTGAACTAAAGAAGAAGCTATGAAATATTTTATCTACACCTCAAATCCAAATATCCTACTAATACAGGAGACCAAAATGGAGGAACATGACTTCCTCCTCGCTAGTCATAAATTTTGGAAAAAAGGAGCAGGTGTAGCTGTCAGTACTAGAGGAGCCTCTGGTCAAATAGGCACCTTATGGTATGCTTCTAAATTTGATTTAGTTCTTAATGAATCATGCACTCATTGGATCCTCACCCAACTTCTTCACAAGGATTCAGGTTACCAGGTTTGTTTATTCAACATTTATGCACATGTTCTTCTCTTGGAAAAAAAAAATGTTGGGACCTTATAATTAGGGACTCCCTCAGCTCCCATTAGTTGGGAAACATTTTTTTAGATGGGGATTTTAATGTCTCTCTCGGGAAAAAAGGGGGGCTCAATAATCAGAGACCCAATCCATGAATGGGTCGAAGATAGCATTTTGGAATGGGATATGGATGATATCAAACCTTCCTGTGGAAAATTCACTTGGTCCAATAAAAGAACCGGATTGGGTCATATAGCTACTCGCTTTGACAAATTATTGGTCCAAAACTCTTTTCTAAATTTAGGTCTTAACGTTGTCTCTAAAATCCTCCCCTTCAATTCCTCTGACCATAAACCAATTCTTCTTGAACTCTCCAAAAATACAAATCTGGGACCTATCCCCTTCTGATTTATCTCCTCTTGGATTCAATAGGAAGGTTTCCAAGATTTGGTGTTCAATGTGTGGAAGAATCTGATTTCTATATCCCATTTATTTGTCTGGGAAGAAAAGCTTCGTAGGCTCAAAAGAGCTCTCAAAGATTGGGTTAAAACCATGAAATATCCTCTTAATCATAGATTGGTATCTCAACAATATTTGGAAAGGCATCAACTAAATATGGAAGAAGGTCATATTACTACCGACAATTTGGAACAGGAAGCAACTCTTTAGCACACCCTTCACTCTGCATGCAAATTGGAAGAGAATTATTGGAGGGAAAAATCCATAAGCCTTTGGTTAAAAGCAGGTGACAAGAACACCACTTATTTTCATAAGCAATTTTAAGCTCAGAAACAAGTTAACTCTGTAAAGGAAATCCATCTTCAAGACCAAATCGTCACTGACTTCAAAGGAATCAAACAAGCTTCTCATAACCACTTCAAAGAAATATATACAAAGGAGTCTCATCACCAGAATGAAAACTGACAACATATTTTAAATTTGGTTCCCTCTAAAATTCAACGAAATTCCAACCAACTTCTCACTTCTTTGGTCACCTGAAAAGAAATTAAAAATTATTTAAACGAAATGGAACCCGACAAAGATCTTGGTCTCGATGGTTTCACAGCCAGATTCCTCAAAGCCTGTTGGAAAAAGTTAAAAAATATCTTCATAGAATGGTCTTGAAATCCCAGACTTGCAATAAGATCGAAGCGAACACCAACTCATCCTTCCTTGCCCTCATTCCTAAAGAGAAAGGTGCCACCTCCTTTGACTAATTCCAACCAATTTCACTCTGCAATATTGGTTACAAAATCATTACAAAAGTAATAGCCAATCAAATTGACGGCACCGCAACCCCTCCACAACCCGCAGGTCAGAAGGTCCACGCGCACACAGGATCTCCTTTTACTACTGGCCCGAAGAACTCTAACGCTCTTATATTTCCCTATCGGGAAATCTGCACCCACAACAACTCTCTCACGGGATCCCCTCTTTACACTTAGGAGATCATACTTCGCACCTTCGCAAATCCAATGATCGAGCGTTGGTCTCTCGAATCTCCGAAACCCGATACGATTCAACGCTGACCTTTTCTTTTCCCTTTGAGGAATTTCCCTATCGAGATTTCGGCGATCGTGAGGTCGAGCAACTTGCTTTCCCGACTCCTGAATCTCGATTAGCCGAAACTCCGATACACGTGCAAGTTTGACTTTTCAACGGTCCTTTCACCCGTCGGCTTTTCGGATTTCGCAATATCGCGAATCCTAATGCAATGACTTCGGGATATCACTCTGCGAAACTCCAAAATAGCGTGCCACCTGTCCACTCGCTGACTCCTCCGTGGCCCACACTTTTCTTTGACTGTTTGGATATCGTGTTTTGTGATACCGCGATTCCTGTTGCAATGGTTACGGGACTTCTACCCATGAAAACCCGATGCAAATATCCACGTGCCAATCCGACGACCCTTGTGGCTCAGATCTATGATCCTGCCCCTCTTGATCTTAGAACCTTCTGAGATACTCGCGATAACCCACTTGCTCCTCTGTGAGATCTGACGTCTCACGAAAATTCACGAATTCTCTTCAGAGGATTCCGACCGTCCGTCGTATCTAATGATTTCTGCAACCTGAATCAAGTATTCCTCCGCGAAAACTTGGTTTCCTGCACACAAACTTGCGATGCCTTCTTACAATCTTTCAAGGTACAACTCCTATGCAACCCTTTCAGCGGTTATAAGTCTTTATCCCTCCTGAGCTCCTTATAACTCTGAGTCTTAGAGAAGACTCTTGCGCGCACTCCTTGCAGCAACTTTCAGACACTTCCAAGTGCTGAATTTCCTTCAACTCTGCGCACACCTGCAACAACAGTCTCTCAATGCTTCACTCAGGTTCACAACCTTGAGACTTCACTCGGCCTACGCACTCCTTGCACGGTTCCTGTGCCCAACTGCACCTTTTGTGTGAATGAGAACAAAATCTAAACTACCTGAGCCCTTTGTCAACGCACTCCTTGTAGGAACTCTTGCTCAGATAGAGAAACAATTGAAACTCATCCTTACTTCCTCTCAGTCTTCAACTCAAAACATGAAATCATATACACAACATATAAAGCAAATGTATAACAGGAAGCAAACATTCATGAGCATATCATTCATCATCAATACACAGAGAACAACACAAAACCATGAATTTGAATCAACCTCTTTCTATTAATCCAAATTTCTGTACATGGGTGTTCTTACACAAATATCTGCTTCTCATCTATGCTCTTCTTAACAATGCTGCTTCATAATGTTACAATACACAATGAGGGTGTCTATATCATGTTTCCCTCTTGCGCTCTAAAATTGTCTAATCTAGAATTAAATTCTATCTACCTGCATTAACTCCTATAAATGCCTTCTACCTACTAAGGACGAGAGCAAATCACTCAAGGTCTATTTACATTATACAAGTGCGCCTTCATTTAATTATCATATTTATGTTTGGCGCATCATCTTCAAGGTAATTTCAAAATTTGTGCTGGGCGTGTCTAGCTGTCCGGTGTCTCTGCACTGGCTCGCTTGATGTTGGTGATGCTCCTGCATCATACTCCCTCGCTTGAAAATTTTCATGGGCTCCTATCCATGAGCTCACACACTGTGTGTCCATGCTTCTGGATCTCCGCTTCACTCTCCCAGCTGCTATCTTCAACTGGATGGCCCTTCCATTTGACCATATATTCAAAATATTCTTTGCTCCTGGTCTTCTTACCAATTCGTTTGTCTAGTATACACTCCATCTGTGGCTTATCTGCAACTGGCATCTGCTTTCGCCACTGCACCTTTGGCTGTTCATTTTCTGCTCCAGTTTCCTCAGCCTTATATGGGTACAAATCAGAGATATTGAATATCGGAGAAATTCCGATCCCATCGGGTAATTCAATCTCATAAGCATTCGCCCCAAATTTCTTTAAGACCCTACATGGCCTAATTTTCTTCATCTTCAGCTTATTGTATGTTCCTCTTGGGAACCTTTCTTTCCTCAAATGTGCCAGAATCAAGTCACCAACCTCAAACTGAAGTTGTCTTCTATGTTGATCTGCTCTACGCTTATATTCCTGACTTGAACTCTGTGGTCGCTCCTTCACCTGGCTGTGAAGTTTCTTCATCGCCTCTGTGAATTCTTCTGCACTAGCGCTCCTAGTTGCAGTCTGTTATGAATCCCTCAATTCAGAAATTCCTCTCGGCTGCATGCCATAGACAAACTGAAATGGACTCTGCCCTGTGCTCTTGTTAACTAAGTCATTACAAGAAAACTCTGCCTGTGGTAATATATTGTCCCACTGGTTGTGGTGCCCTATCACCAGGCTTCTCAGCAAGTCTCCCAGACTTTTGTTCACCACTTCTGTCTGTCCATCCATCTAAGGATGATATACTGAACTAAACTACAAGTTAGTTCCCAACTTCTTCCATAAGGTCCTCCAAAAATGCCCTATGAACTTTGTATCTCGATCCGAAACTATACTTCTTGGTAAGCCATGAAGTTGAATGACTTCTTTGAAAAACAGGTTCACAATGTGAGTTGCGTCAGTAGTTTTTTGACATGGAATGAAGTGTGCCATCTTGGAAAATCTATCCACCACCACAAAGATTGAATCAAAGCCTCTTTGCGTTCTTGGCAACCCCAATACAAAATCCATGCTGATTGCATCCCACGGCCTCTCAGGTATGGACAATGGTTGATAAAACCCCGCATTCTATCTCCTTCCCTTCGAATGCTGGCAAATTCTGCATCTGTCCACGAATCTCTTGACATCTGTTCGCATTCCCGGCCAAAAATATGACTCATTTAACTTTGCGAACGTTTTGTCATGACCAAAATGTCCTTCTAATCCTCCATTGTGTTTCTCCTTTAACAAGTTCTCCCTCATGGAGCATTTTGGAATACACAGTTGATTACCTCTAAGCAGTAATCCTTCTTGGATCATGTATTCGGCCCATTGGCTTCTGTCTCTGAGAACTGGATTCTCAACTGCTTCATATGGCTCTTTAAAATCCTGATCATCTGCGTACATGTCCCTGAGATCATCAAAACCCAACGTTTTGACTTGGAACTCCTGCAACAGCAAACACTTCCTGCTCAAAGCATCATCAACTTTGTTAGCAGTACCAGAAATATGTTTAATCACAAAAGTGAAATTCTGCATATACTCAACCCATTTAACATGTCTCTGATTCAACCTTTCCTGCTGAGTTACAAACTGCAATGCATGATTGTCACTATACAAGACAAACTCTTTCGGGATCAAGTAATGCCTCCATTTCTTCAATGCTTGTATGATAGCATAAAACTCCTTGTCATAAGTGGAGTAGTTCACCTTCGATTCATTCAACTTCTCGCTGAAGTATGCGATTGGCCTGTCTTCCTGACTCAAGACTGCCCCAATTGCAAATCCACTTGCATCGCATTTCACTTGAAATGTCTTTCAGAAATCCGGCAACACCAGAATTGGTTGTTCCGTAATCTTCCTCTTCAACAGATTAAAACTTTTTTCATCTTCTTTTGTCCAGTGAAAAGACTTGTGTATTTTCTTCACTGTATCCATCATTGCTGCACTAATTCCACTGAAATTCCTGATGAATTTTTGGTAGAAACTATCCAATCTGTGAAAACTTCTCACCTCAAAGATATTCTTCGATGATGGCCAATTCTTGATTACCTCTACCTTATCTGGATCCATCCTCAACTCATTTTCCGAAATAACAAACCCCAAGTAAATGAGCTCTGTCTTCATGAATGAGGATTTCTTCATATTTATCAACACCTTCTCCTGCTATAACCTTTGCATCACTGTAGTCAAATTCTTCAGATGCTTCGCCACTGTTCTACTATAAACCAATATGTCATCCAAATACACAATGACAAATTTTTCGATGAACTCCCTCAGGACTTCGTTCATCAACCTCACGAAGGTACTTGGTGTATTTGTTAAGCCAAACGGCATAACAAGCCATTCATACAACCCTTCGTTTGTTTTGAATGTTGTCTTCCACTCATCACCTTCTCTCATGCGAATTTGATGATAACCGCTTTTCAAATCGATCTTTGAAAAATACTTTTCTCCACTCAAGCAATCCATCAGATCATCCATCCTTGGCAATGGAAATCTGTACCTAATAGTTATCTTATTAATCACCCTCGAGTCAGTACACATCCTCCAGCCTTCGTCTTTCTTCGGACTGAGTACTGTTGGAAGAGCACACGGACTCAAGCTTTCCCTGACCAAACCTTTGTCCAATAACTCCTGGACTTGTCTTTTAACCTCTTCATTCTCTTGCGGCATCAATCTGTACGCGGATTTGTTTGGAAAACTGGCTCCTAGTATGAGATCAATATGATGACTCACACTTTTGATCGGTGGCAACGAATGAGGTAATTCGTCCACTACTATGTCAGCGAACTCTTCCACCAGTTCCTCAATCTCTTTTGGTAAGTCATCCACTCTTGTGTTGGTCAAAACAATCTTCAGTTTCCTGACCACAATGAACTATGGATCCTCCTTCTTCTTAACCTCTGTAAGAAGCTCCTTCCCACTCATGAGAAGTACAGTGTTGCTTACTTCCGATTTTACCTCCTTATCCTTGATTGGAAGCAACATGTGTGTCCTCCCGTTCTTCTCTAGGGTGTATGTGTTCATTCTCCCATCATGAATCACATTCCTATCATATTGCCATGGTCTACCCAGCAATAGATGACAAACATCCATAGGAATGACATCACATAATATCTTATCATTATATACCCTATATTGAATTCAAGTAAACATTGTTTAGTGACAGTTACCTGGTGTCCTTTTTGTAGCCATGAAATTCTATATGGGCTTGGATGATCAATCATCTCTAGCTCCAGCTTCTCTACCATCTCTGTAGAAACGAGATTATCCATGCTACCACTGTCTACAATGACCTTGCATACCCTGTCCTTGGTCTTGCAAGAAGTCCAGAAAAGTCTGGTCCTCTGGATTGAACTCTCCACCTCCTTCTCTGGTGTCAAAAGAGCTTTTCACATCATCAACGGTCTTCCACCTTCAGCGTCTTCTGCCTCAACATCCCGCCTCTGTGCTTCGGCGATGTGAGTTTCTCCAATATCCTTCTTTTTATCTAGACACTCGTAAGACTTGTGCCCATTCTTTCCACATGTGAACAATGTGATTACTCCACCTCTTCCTCTTCCTCTACCTCTAGTACGAGGAAAAGTATTATTGTCAGCATAATCTCCTCTCTGCTCAGTATGTTTCCCTCTTTGTTCAGTGTATTGCCCTCACTGTGAACTTCCACCTCTCTTAGTTCGAGTCTGAGGTTTCTTCCAGTCTTCCCTGGGCTTCTGATATTTATCCTGGGCAACTGATTTGCCTCTGAGATGACTTCTGCCTCGGCCCCTCCGAATCTGTTTTCGGCTCAGCTTCTCTTCCGCTTTCAGAACCATCTGATAAGCATCTTCCACCGTTCAGATGGTTACCATGCTCATCTCATCCTGAATATCATATCTCAAGCCATTCATATATCTGGCAACTTTTTCATCATCGCTCTCCCGATGACCTGCCCTGATGTTCAGTTTATAGAATTTCTCAGTGTATTCTTTCACTGTCATCAGCTTCTGTCTCAGGTTCTGCATCCTCCTGAACAAAGTAATTTGATAGTCTCTAGGGGTGAATTTCGCCTTCATCTTCGCGATCATTCGATCCCAACTTTTGATCTTCTACTTGCCTTTGCAATGTCTGTCAGCTTGTAGTTCATCCCACCACAATGCTGCATGTCCCTTCAATCTAGTGACATCATGCTTGACTTTCTTGTCTTCTTCGACATCTTCATAGTCGAAGTATGTGTCTAGAGCTCTAATCCAGTCTAGAAGCTCCTCTACATCCAAGTTTCCCTCGTAAAATGGAATGTCCATCTTCGCACTTCCACCCATGCTTGCAATAGCTCTAATCAAACGTTCGTTTGATGCATCTTCAGCTACAACTTCTTCTTCATGTTCAGCCTCAATCTCACTTTCGAAATCACTAAGATCCCCAGCATTGACTATACGTCTTTGTGCTGTCTCCATGTCTTCGAGTCTAGCTCGTAGATCATGCATTTCTCTCTCCATAACTGGGTCTGTCATCTTCCTGCCTCTTCTTCGTGGCATTTCCCTATCCTTTGGATCGAGTGATTGTCTATCTCTTCTCCTCGGCGGCATGGTGAATTCTCTTTCTTCTCTACTACAGAAAGCAAAGAACCTTTCTGTGCTCTGATACCCAACTGACAGCAATGCAACCCCTCCACAACTCGCAGGTCGGAAGGTCCATGCACACAAAGGATCTTCTTTTACTACTGGCTCGAAGAACTCTAACGCTCTTCTATTTCCCTATCGGGAAATCTGCACCCACAACAACTCTCTCACGAGATCCCCTCTTTACACTCAGGAGATCAGACTTCACACATTCGCGAATCCAATGATCGAGCGTTGGTCTCTTGAATCTCTGAAACCCGATACAAGTCAACGCTGACCTTTTCTTTTCCCTTTCGGGAATTTCCCTGTCAGGATTTCGGCGATCGCGAGGTCGAGCAACTTTCCTTCTGGACTCCCGAATCCCGATTAGCCGAAACTCCAATACACGCGCTAGTTTGACTTTTCAACGGTCCTTTCACCCATCGAATTTTCGAATTTCGCAATATCGCGAATCCTAATGCAATGACTTCGGGATATCACTCCGCGAAACTTCGAAATAGCATGCCACCTATCCACTCGTCGACTCCTCCGTGGCCCACACTTTTCTTTGACTGTCAGGATATCGCGTTTCGTGATATCGCGATTCCTGTTGCAATGGTTACGAGACTTCTACCCACGAAAACCTGATGCAAATATCCACGTGCCAATCCAATAGCCCTTGTGGCTCGGATCTATGGTCCTACCCCTCCTGAGCTTAGAACCTTCTGAGATACTCCCGATAACCCACTTGCTCCTCTGTGAGATCTGACGGCTCACGAAAAATCGTGAATTCTCTTCAGAGAATTCCAACCGTCCGTCCTACCTGATGATTTCTGCAACCTGAATCAAGTATTCCTTCATGAAAACTTGGTTTCCTGCATGCAAACTTGTGATGCCTTCTTACAAGCTTTCAAGGTACAACTCCTGTGCAACCCTTTCAGCGGTTATAAGGATTTATCCCTCTTGAGCTCCTTATAACTCTGAGTCTTAGAGAAGACTCTTGCGCGCACTCCTTGTGGCAACTTTCAGACACTTCCAAGTGCTGAATTTCCTTCAACTCTGCGCACACCTGCAACAGTAATCTCTCAATGCTTCACTCAGGTTCGCAACCCTGAGACTTCACTCGGCCTGCGCACTCCTTGCACGGTTCCTGTGCGCAACTGCACCTTTTGTGTGAATGAGAACAAAAGCTAAACTACCTGATCCCTTTGTCAACGCACTCCTTGCGGACACTTCAACAACACTCCTTGCAGGAACTCTTGCTCAGATAGAGAAACAATTGAAACTCATCCTTACTTCCTCTCAGTCTTCAACTCAAAACATGAAATCATATACACAGCATATAAAGCAAATGTATAACAGGAAGCAAACATTCATGAGCATATCATTCAACATCAATACACAGAGAACAACACAAAACCATGAATTTGAATCAACCTCTTTCTATTAATCCAAATATCTGTACATGGGTGTTCTTACACAGCTCTCTGCTTCTCTTCTATGCTCTTCTTAACAATGCTGCTTCATAATGTTACAATACACAATGAGGGTGACTATATCCCGTTTCCCTCTTGCGCTCTAAAAATGTCTAATCTAGAATTAAATTCTATCTACCTGCATTAACTCTTATAAGTGCCTTCTACCTACTAAGGACGAGAGCAATTCGCTCAATGTCCGTTTACATTATACAAGTGCGCCTTCATTTAATTACCATATTTAAGTTTGGCGCATCATCTTCAAGGTAATTTCAAAATTTGTGTTGGGCGTGTCCAGCTATCCGGTGTCTCTGTGCTGGCTCACTTGATGTTGGTGATGCTCCTGCATCACAAATCAAAGGAATCCTACCAGCAATCATTCCAGAAAATCAAGGTGGATTCATCAAAGGGAGGAAGATCCTCGATAACATCATTTTAGTCCAGGAAGTCATCCACACCAGTATTGTTTGGCATGAAAAAGGTATGATTGTTAAATTAGATTTGGCTAACTCTTTTGATAGAGTTCGACACGATTTCCTTTTTCAGGTAATGCTTTGATTTGTCTTCACCCTTGAATTTATCAATTGGGTGAGAGTCTGTATTGGATCCCCTTGGATATCCCTGTTGTTCAATGAACGCCCTACAGATTTATTTGAAGCGTCTAGGGGGCTTAAACAAGATTTTCCTCTTTCGCCTCTTCTATATGCTATCTAGGCCTTGGTGCTCAGTTTTCAACTAGAACACTGTCATCTTCATAAAGATTTACTGGGTCTCAGAATGACAAGAGGAGCTAAAGAAATAAATCTTTCCCAATTTTTCGATGATACACTTCTCTTGGGAGGATCTAACATTCTTATAGCCAAAATATTCAAACATGAGTTAGAAATTTACAAGGAGACATCATGAAGCAAAACCAATTACAGAAAAAGACAAATTTTTGGATGGAATTTCTCCCCAAGGGAAATGGTGGAAATCTCAAGAATTCTAGAAATCGAAGGAAGAACTTAGTGGGATTATTTTAAATATTTAGGGATACCCATTTTCACATCTTCCCCAAAATCAATTGATTGGCTTCCTCTGATTGATAAATTAAAGACTTGAATTAACTCGTGGGGTGCTTCTTGGCTAATTCTAGTTGGGAAACTAGTTCTCATTAAATCGGTTCTCTCCAGTATTCCAATCTACCAAAGCTCCATTTTACTTGCATCGTTTGAATTCATCTCCAAGATTGAGACTCTTCTTAGACGTTTTCTGTGGAAAGGTGGGAAAAATAATGAAAACAAGCTTCCATTGGTCAATTGGGGGGAAATTACTAAGCCACTTTTACAAGGGGAAATCCATATACGATATCTCAAGGCTCAAAATCTAGCTCTTGGTGCTAAAATTCTATGGAATTTGGTCACAAGAAAATTAACTTGGAGTGAACAAGTTCTTTGAAAAATATACTTCTCAGGGCAAGGAAAAAATGTCTTGATACAACTCCAAAAGCTTCAAAGGGATCTCCAATTTTCACAATATGCCAAAAATCTCTCTCCTTCTTCAAGCCTGATCTGACTTGGATTCCTGGGAATGGGAAAAACATTCTCATTTGGGAGGATTCTATTCTTAGGGATCCGCCTCTAGACACCTTGTCGGGAACCTCTAATCTTAAACGGTGGCTTCACTCCCAAAGTTTAACCATGTTATGGGGTATCTCAATTTGGAATAAGGATGAAATTAGAACCTAGAAAAAGTGAGTATATTGAATTGTCCAACCTACTTACACAATGAAGAACTATTGTTTCTCTCATTTCTTCAAGGTAAATCCCCTATCACATCTGATACGAAGGACTCTCGAGGTTGGGGTGCTCACTCTAGAAATTACACCACGGCTCAGGCTTATAAATAGATTAAAGCAATTCCTAATGTTCCTCCCAACCCTTCTCTTTGGAAAGGTATATGGAAATCCAAAACTCTACCAAAAGTAGAAATTTTTATGTGTAATATGGCCCACAACAATATTCTTACAAGAGATCACCTTTAAAAAATTTTGGGAAGGTCCTACACGATGTCCTCTCTATTGTTTACAGGAAGGATCCATAAATCACCTTATGATAACTTGTCCCTTTGCAAAAGAGGTCTGGAATTTAGCTCTCTTTCCTTGGTCAAATCAAGTAACTCTCCCAGATGAAATCTCAATCCTCCTCAGCAACTGGGATAAATTGTTCCCCTTTACCCTTCACAAGAAAGACATGATTAAAATTTGTTGGTTGACTCTTCTGAAACTTATTTTCTGGAAGCTTTTGTTGGAACGAAACGCTCGCCTCTTGAGAGAAAACTTATCCACTCATGCTCAGGTGGTAGTTGGAGCTAAGGCTCTGTTGGGAGAATGTCTTCACTCTCTTCCTCTAACCGAGAATAAATCTTTAGTCCCTCCTAATGAAGAATATTGGATGTTGAGTCTAATCCCAAAGGCCCCTGGATCTGTTTTTGCTAGCTCATCTCAGCTAGATCATTGGGAAATATTTATGGACCCACTTATCTTTTCAATCTGGAGGAAGGTGCTTGATCAACACACTCTATTTTTTGATGGATCTTCTAAAGGGAATCCATGGGAGACAAGAGGGGGAGGGGTTCTTCTAAGCCCTGATGAAACAACTAAATTTACTCTCTCTTGGGGATTTCGAGATGATACTAACAATATCACTGAAGCTCTTGCATTATGGAAAGGGCTTTATAAAGTTTTGGATGTGAAATTTAAAGAGGCTATCATTTTTGGAGATTCTTGGGTGATCATTCAAGATTTAAACATTCATTCCCTCCCCCATAACATGAGGCTCCGACACTTAATACGAAAAATCATGAATTTACTCCCTTCTTTTCACAAAATCAAATTCTTTCACATTCTTCGGGAACTAAATGGAGAAGCAGATAAAGTAGCTAATGTTGCTACCCGTTTGAGCAAAGGGACCTTGTGTATAAATTGAAATGCCCAACATTTTAATATCCCCTAGAACCTTGGGTTTATTAGGAAGGTGCTCTCCACATAAGTCGAGGGACTCTATGTGGATGGATAAAATGCAAGGCGAGTATGATATGGTAGGTGGCAACATGCGAGGGATTGTTGGACAACTTGTCTCTACCAAAATTTTGGTCATGGATCTAGCTTTGTTGATGTGGTTGATAGGACTAGAGATAGAAGTCTTCTGTGTCATTTTGAATTTTTTTGTATGGACAATGCAAGAAATCATTCATGTATCTGTGCCAGTGGTTACCACTATTTTTTAATTTAATCCATAACCATTTATGTTAAAAAAAAAAAAAAAAAATTATCACAATGCGACGTGGCCTTCAACATATACATAAATCTAAGTTCTTTATTTACTCTACGCGTACTTCTAGTTTATTAACACCGATAAACCTTGATTTGAATCATTTAAGTGGAGGTTCTACACTCGGTGGAACTGTATGAATACACTATCATAATAATGAGATAAGAAAATTCAACTTAGAAAGCAATTTAATGTTACCACGTCCCTACAATATCGGTGTATAATTTACAAATAAATTATGTAGCGACCATACCAACTCAGTTGCACAATGCATAACATTACCACCGTATCACTACATTCATTATAGACTCCAGATCTTCAATCTAAATAAAAGTATGGTACTCATTACAATTCGTAGCACTGAAACTTGCAGTAAATGATTTCGACGTCCCTGAGAAATTTTGACTTCAGATTAGATATAAATCATGCAGATACTAGACACCCCTATTCTTGGATCTGTAGTTAAATTACACAGGGACCTGATGCATTTATAAGTTTTGACAATACAATTTAATTGATAGGACCATTGAGTTCAGATTCAGTATTGCAACTAGTTATGCAACGACCAACACAGATTTCCATTTAGGTTTTCAATTTAAAGATTACAACGTTCCTAACAAATTTTGATTTTGAAATGAATATTAATGATAAAATCTATACAATCTTTTTAAAAAGGATCTCTAATTCGCACATGTCTTGATAATGCTTATACAAAATTCTAATTTTCAAGAACTGCAATTAAATTTAGCATCACTAAAAAAACAATTTAATTTCTATAGTTGCAAACTAAATTAAGTAGCGACCATCACAATTTCGATTCAGATTCTTCATTCTAATTGTGCAACGACCCTACAAGTAATATGTCAGAAGGCACTAATTATTTAACAATTTATAAATGTTCATTCATGAAATACAATTAAAATCTACAGTGACAAAATAATTCAAAAACTTCGAATTGTAAAAATAAGTTTAAAGAAACCAAAAAGAGTACATTTGATTGATTCAAAATTCAAATATAGTTAATGACAAAGTATAATAAACAGACACAGTAAATGGAGATGTGGGGTATCGATCTTGATACCTCTCACATGCTAAGCGAGCACTCTATATTTATCTAGCATCTTTCTTCAAGATTTGTTTCCAGAGAACAACTATAATCACAACGATTTTAACACACTCTGGATGAACAAATAGGCTTCATGACCAATGGAAATTCTAAATTTGGATTTGCAAATGAGTGACAATGATCATATATATATATATATATATATTTCTTAAAATTCTCGAGCTGCAAGGTAGTGCTATTGCAAGCCCCAACAAATTGCACTTTTCAAAATGAAATAAGATATATAGAGACCATACAAACTTCTAATTTAAAATTTGCAAAATTAAACAACGATCATATAGGTTATAAATTTCAGATTGTAAAATACCTTTGCAGGGAGTCTACAATCTCAAAAATTCCAAAATGGCACATAAATTTTATAGTGCCCCATAAATTCTAAATTTTTCCAAATTGCAAATTACTTGACAATGATCCTACACATTTCTAATTTCAAGAGATACAATTTAATTTGGAAGCGATTAATGAATTTCAATTTCTAAATTGTAAATTCATTTGTAGTGAATCTAGCATATTCAATTGCTAAATAACACATTGACTCTTCGATGAAGTTATAAATTTTTGTTTTGATTCAGAGATACAAAACGACTTTGCAACAACTATTATTCCATAAGTTCTAAAATACAAATTTACCATTTTACAATATAAAAATTCATAATAAAATACTCGAACCAATGAAGACTGAGATTTGAATATGTCCTTCAAAGGCTTGCGCTCTTTTTGTACTTCCACTTGCTAATCACCAAAACTTCACTGGTACCTCCCAACCAACACTAGGGGTACTCTTCTTCCCCTTTATCCCCGAGCTGCAAAGGGGCCACACACCATAAAACCTACAACCAATAGCTCCAAGGCTTGCCTCACAAAGAAGAACTTCCACTCTTTCCACAAGCTTGGTATCCCAACTCTCACAAGTAAAACACAGTCCACAAAAATTTGGTAGCATAACATTACCAAGAATAAGTGACCTCATTTTCCCTTCTACCACATTTGTTTTATATAAAAATCCCTAATAGCACATGTCCTCATGCACAATTAATTATATTTTTAATTAATTTAATTAGGATTATTCACCCACACACTTGTCACACTTTCCCCAAGTTGCATAAGTAATTACCATTTTTTTTAATTTAAAAATTCAATTTCCCTCACATTCCACAATGTGTTCCTATTTTTTCTCTTAGTTGTCCCTTTGTTCCCCAAATTTTCATTTAATGAGTGTCTTCTAACTAGATCTTAGTTAGAGTAGGATTATGAGTCTTCTTCTACTTAGACTAGTGGTAGGTTGACTCAAGATTCTATTCCATGTGTACTCCTATTTTCTCATATTATTAATTCTTCTATTTTAGAATCCATTTTATAAATTTCATGCACACATGTGCATTTTATCCAACCTTTAAATTTTATTCCCCTTTTTCCTAGAGTTTGATTATATTCTCAAATATTTTAACTTATGTCATAATTCATTTAGTATTTTATTTAAATTTAGACTTAGACTTAGGCTTAGACTTTTGTCAGGCTTTATATTTCATAATTTATTGTTTAATTAATTATTTATTCTAAGAAGGTCTAATCATTTCAATGTTTTCTAGGCCACATAGATTTATTGACTCGAATTTTAATTACACGATGTGCCCTTCAAGACGCATCCCCATGCTCCAAGGGCGCCACTCATCTTTGAATGGTTTTGGAAGCTTTTCTGACCCTTGGAGTCAACACTCCACTCGATTGACCTTGTGAGAGACTAAGGGACTCTCAGGAATAAGTACTCTAGCTTATTGTGTGCCCCTTATAAATCTTCATGAGCGACTATCTTAGTATGCCCTCACGACATCGTAGACCTAGTTAACTAAGTAATCATTAACCTACAATTCATATAATGACGAAAGTGCTAGTAGGTTGTGACAGGAACGCTTCCACACCTCTCCCTTGAATGTTTGGTTTATGTGCATGGCCCTTTTACTCTTTATGTGATTCAAATTAGCAAGCATCGTCAAGCATGCATCCACTGACAAAAACACTGTCAATAATACATATACATAAATCGTATTGTAATAAATAATATGTCACATGTACGTAAAATGAAATACTCAAACAAATACAATCCAATCCCTGACTCAATCCAGAGTCCAAAGAAGTTCATTGATGCTATCAACGTCCATAACCTGTCATGTGTCCTACACACTCAGGAAAACTCATCAATAGCATCTCCCAATACATGTACATCAAATAAAAATAAGTCACAATACATCGTCATCATCATTTATAACCCATAATCGAAATGAAATCAAAATGTACCATAACTGAATCACTTGAGCACAAGTGTCCTCAAATAATAAGTCAATAAAAGTGTGCTCAGTAGAACGAGATGTTATAACAAATCCTTGAGTATTGAGGCAGATCTTGTATTTCTTTGATATATGGTTGAGGGATTCTGGTTGTTATGTGTTGTTGAAGTTGTTGGTCTACTTTGAGGTTGCATATTAGTAAGTGTTTGATGTCTAGTCCATGTGAGGGTTTATTACACATGATTATGATTGTATACACATGTATGGCACATGACTAGAGAGACATAGATGCACATGGTTTGAGTGATATTCTTGAGATATTGGGTATGCGATCTATGATATCAGATTTGATCTATTGAGGATATTATTGGTGCAGGTGGTCGGTATATGTTGGTACATGTTGATTATAGGTTATTGGTACAGGTTGGTTATAGGTTGTTGGCACAGATTGGTACAGGTTTACAGTGGTATATTTCACAGTGACAGTGTGGCAGTGGTTTCATCATTTATTTGACATTTATATTTCAGGGAAATAGGATAGGGCAAGGAAAGGGGTTTTTAGCCACCTTCTAGTTGGTACTAGAGAATCAGGGAGTTGGAGCTTCCTTCAGTTTGAAACCTAGGAACTAGGTGGTTGTAGCCACCTTCCAGTTATACCCGGAGAACCTAGGGAGTTGGATCTTCCTTCAAGTTGAAGCCCGAGAAACTAGGGGGTTGGAGCTTGCTTCTTGTTGGAGATGGAGAATTGGAAGTTGGTTCTTCCTTGAATGTAATTCTTGACATATAATAAAAGAATTCTTTCGTTTTCTCCCACATTGGGTTTCCACATAAATATTGGTGTACTTTGCATTGTGTGGATGTATTTGTTGTTGTTTATTATGCACTAATGAATGTTAATGTTTATGATACAATAATATATTGATGATGAACATATGAATATGATTGAATAAGTTAAAGGAATATACATTATGGTTTAAAGGAGTAATAAGTGGTGTAATTTCTCATTACTGATTCACCACCCCCCCCAGTAATCCAATAATTGGTATCAGAGAATGTTCCTTCAGGAATCAGATTAACCACTAGAAGGCAGATCATGGAGAGAAACAATATGTATAAAAATGGAATACCACAATTTGATGGACAGAACTATGCATTCTTGAGGAGAAGGATGAAAACATATGTACAAGAACAGGGATTTGATGTTTGGTGATTAGAGGTAGTTGGATACAAAGCACCAACCATTCCTCCAACATAAAAGTTGGAAAGCAACTTTAAGAAAATAATCCGAAAGCCACAAATGTCATTCTGAATGGTCTGTTTGATTCAGTACATGTCAAAGTTATGCATTGCAACTCCGCAAATGAAATTTGGGAAAAACTTCAAAATTTGTATGAAGGAGATGCCAAAATCAAGGAAGCAAAGCTTCAAACTTACAGAGGTCAATTTGAGCAGCTAAATATGAAGGAAGATGAAAATATTGTAGCTTATTTTTTACGAGTTGATGAAATAGTGAATGCAATTATAGGATTGGGAGAAGAAGTTGTTGAATTTATAATTGTTCAAAAATTACTAAGATCTCTTCCAATGAGATTTGATCCTAATATCGAAGCACTAGAAGAAAGAACAAATCTGGATTCGATAAGCATGTATGAGCTACATGGAATATTCATTGCTTATGAAATGAGAACAAAACAGGAGAACCCAGTTACAAAGGAAGCAACATTCAAAGCATCCAAGAAGACAAAGAAAACAAGCAAGAAAAATCCAAAGTCAGAATGTAGTTGCAACGATGATTCAGAAGAAGATGAAGAAATGGTAAACTTCATAAGAAAGATGCAAAAGGGAACAAGTAAATATAAAGGTAAGATTCCGTTGAAATGTTTTAATTGTGGTAAAATTGGTCATTTTGCAAATAAGTGTCCTTATGCCAGCAATTCAGATAGTGATGAAGAGGAAGAGCCCAAGAAAGAAAAGATATATCAAAAGGGAAACTGGAAAAAAAAAAAAAAAGAATTCAAGAAAAATCTATATTGAAGAAAAGACAATTCCTCATCTAGTGAATATGGTGAAACTGACAATGATTCAAAAAATACAGTATTTATGGCTAAGAAAAATCAAACAAGAAACTATGATAGTTCAGAATAAGAAAGCGAAGTCGATCTCAGAGCAGAATTAATTAGTGCCTTAGAATAACTAAGGAAAGAAAGAAAGAAAGAAATGTTACTAAAGAAAGAACTAAACAAAACTCAGAATCTCAACTCAGAGGAAGTCAAGTAGAAAATTACAAAGTTGAAAGTCCAGGTCAAAGAGGACAGAAAGATTGAAGAAATACGCAGAAGTCAACTAGCAGAGAAGGAGGAGATGATTGAAAGGTTAGAAGCAGAAGAAATCACTCTAAGAAAATATCTTCAAAAGAAGGATATGCAACAAGATAACACCAAGACATTGGATAAGAACATCAACAATCAAAGGCCATACTATGACAGGTCCGGACTTTGATACAATCAAATGAAAACTGAGAAAGGTTCAAGCTCCATGCTGAAAGCAACAAAACATAATAATTATGCAGAAGTTCTGAAAGGAAGGAATAATGGTCAACATGAATCAGAAAGAAACGAATACAGAAGACCCTCTACATTCAAGCAACAAGGAAGCTTCAATCATTGTTAAAGAAACAATCAAAGTGAAGATGTTGATCAGCCAAGGACTAATTACAGAAGAACTACACCACAAGGAAAATCATTCACAACCAAGTATGTAAATTTATTTATAAATGTAACTTTGGACATAAGGTTACATATTGCAGGGCTTATGAAAGAAATAATCAGGCAAGAAATTCTTATGTGGCCCCCCAAAATATTGAATGTTACAAATGCCACAATTATGGACACATAGCTCGAAATTGCAAAAGCATAATAAGGCCTCCCATGAAAGAAAACATTGACGAGAGACACAAGAAGGTTTGGAGAAGAAGTGAAAAAAGAGAGTAGTAGGTAAGTGAAGAGAAGGTCCAAGGAATTGTACTTTCAAGAGTTGCAGTAGCACAAGATCATGATGAATTTACAAGCAAAGAGGAAAGTGTTGTAATTCAAGTACAAGACGAAGAAGATGTCAAAACTCAGGATGATGAAAAAATTCAGGAAGATGATGAAAATGAAGATGTATTCACAGATGAAGAAGAATATTACACTGCATCAAAGCATGTATTTTTTTGAGCCATTCATCTTGGAGACTCCCAGGTAATATGAATATTAGATAGGGAGAGTCTATGCATTAGCTTGACCCATGTATTCACAGATGAAGAAGAAGATTACACTGCATCAGAGCATGTAGTTTTCTGAGCCATTCGACTTGGAGATTCCCAGGTAATATGAATATTAGACAGGGAGAGTCTATGTAGTAGTTGAGACAAATGGGTCAACATTGTGGACAATTGAGTAGCAGAGTCTTGGATAGTATGTACATATATGGATTCATAGATTGGTTCAGAGAGTGGTTCAGATATTGATTTAGAGATTGGTTCAGAGAATGTTGGATGATTATTTGAATGATTCATCTTGATTTTTTTTTATATATGTCAGTTGATTACTCAAGGAAGCACCAATGGATGATAAATCCAATAGGTTGAGGTACAGGTTAATGCATGTATGATGCATGGAAAGGTCCAAGGATCATCATACAAAAAACAAATCACGATATTCTTGATGCAATATTGTTGAGCAATTGATCAGTGTTCTGGTAGAGTAGCAACGTCCCCAAAAAAAGTAGATTGTAGTGATAACATATTGTTCATTGTGATTACACGATATCTTGCAGAGACGATAGGGGGATTTATTTTCTTAACCATGATTGTTTAGAGAAGGTACAATATCAGATCGAAAGGGGGAGTTTATCCTTGTCAAAGGGAGAGAGAAATATCAAAGGAATTTAGACAGGGGGAGTATCCCTAAGGAGAGTTTAGTAAGGGGGAGCAACCCTAAAGCGAGATACCCTTTTCCATTGATGTCAAAGGGGGAGACATAGAAACATTGATGAGGAGTATAAGTATGGATGTTATCATGAATAAGTGTTGCCGTCAATGCCAAAGGGGGAGATTGTCAAAAAGTTGGCTTAGGTTGTTGGATAGTTGGTTTAGAGAGTTGGTTGTCATTGATGTCAACCATTAGAGATTGATGTCAAACCTTAGACAAGTCCCAGAGACGTGGTTGAAAGTTTTCCACAGTTTATTATCATATGTATGATTGTTATTGTGGTTATGTTAGTTGTCATTGATGTTTGTTGATGTAAACAGTTGAGATGGATACACTTGATGAATTCCGTTAGAGAATTCTAGTAGCAAAAAGGTAAGAGAGGTTTGATCATGGAATCAATATATGAAGATAATTTTATATGAAATTAACGTGTGGATAGATGGAAAGTACACATTATGTTGTTTCCAATGATATATGGTATGTCACACAGTTCCTCACGGTTTGGGAGATATGACCTTGAGAAGTTAGAGGACCCTCATAGAATATTCTAGAAGTCACTATAAGGTCAAAGAGGAAGTCAAGTATTCTATAATATCCTAGAAAGTCATGGAGAAGTTGGAGATTCAAAGTGGTTGCATTAAAG
>JASDQU010687261.1:13459-26492 GCA_032191745.1 Picea mariana
GCAGCAAGAGGACTTCAACATGATGTTAATGCAGAGCTTGAATAGAATAGAAAAGAAATTGGATAAGGAGAGTGGCTCAAGAAAATCAGGAAGTCACAGGTCTCCTGATGAGAAAGGAAGAAACATAAGTGTTAGCAGACATCACCGTCACTCCCCGAGGCATTCCAATAAGAGAGCAAACAACAGCTCAAGTCCATCCCCTATCAAGAAACATAAGAGGTATGGGGTGGATGAGTTATGAGGAGAAATGAAAAAATCAAACCTCCTACATTTGATGGTGAGCACACGAAGGATGAAGATGATGAAACATGGTTGTTGGGCATGAGAAAGTATTTTCAATTGCATAATTTTTCTTCTCATGCAGAAGGTATAATTTTCATCTATCAACTCAAGGGAAAGAAATCCATGTGGTGGGATCAACTTGTGCAGGTGAAATACATCAAAGAGAAAAGTGTTACTTGGAGAGAATTCAAGAAGTATTTTGAGAAGAAATACTTGACTAAGAGATACTATGACAAGAAAATGAAAGAGTTCTTTGAACTCAAGCTTGGGAGTATGGCCATAGATGAATATGAAAGAAGACTTTTAGAACTGTTGAAGTATGTCTCTTTCATCAAGGATGAGACACTTAAGATTCAAGGGTATTTTAGTAGATTGCCATCATTCATCAATGATAAAATACAATATGATGATCCCAAGACATTGGAGGAGACCACAAGGTGAGCTAAATTCCTATATGATCAACAAAAATCAAGGCCAACTTTCCAAAAATATTGGGAAGACAAAAGTAAATTCAAGGTGGATCAGAGGAAGAAGGGATCTAAGCCACCATTCTTTAGAAATAACCCTCAGGGACAACCAACTTCTAGAGAACCCATAATGATTGAGATAGGGGGTCAAAGGCCAAGGAAACCACCTATTCAATGTTGGGGTTGTAAAGGAGATCACATGTTCAGAGATTGTCCCTACTGAGGTGAAAAAGTGAGTACTGTTCACAATGTACAACAAATTGAAACAACAGAGGACATGGGAAGAAATGTACCAAGGATTTATGCAGCCCTGGACAAAAAGTAAGCAAAGTATCACTCACATATGATTGAAGTGGAAGGTATGATCAACAACCAAACCATAGCTATTTTAATTGATTCAGGAGCTAGTCATAGTTATATAGATCCTAATATGGTGGAAAGTTTGCATTTTCCAAGAAGAAAGCATGGAAAATCTTGGTTGGTGCAGTTGGATACCAGAGCCAAAAGAAAAGTTAATGAGATGGTTAAGTCATGTCTTATGGACATGAATGGACTGAACACCAGGGCAGAATTGAACATCTTTCCTTTAGGTTCTTACGATTGTCTAATTGGGATGGATTGGTTGGACCAACATCATGTTATACTAGACTATCATAACAAGAAATTTACTTGCTTGGATGAGGAAGGAAACCTAAGGAGAGGGCATGGAATTCCCAGGGTAGTAACCATAAGAGAAATTTCAGCATTGCAACTGAAGAAATGTTACAGAAAAGGGTGTCAAATATTTGCAGCTCATATGGAAGAGACACCTAAAGATAAGGTTCAAAATTTGGAAGATCATGTAGTCCTAGAATATTTTGAAGTTGTGTTCAAGGAGGTACCAATACTACCCCCAAAGAGAGATATTGATTTCTCTATAAATTTAATGCCTAGAGCAGTTACAGTGTCAAAGACTCCTTACATAATGAGTACACCAGAGTTGACGGAGTTGCAAATGTAGCTTGAAGAACTTATGAAGAAGGGGTATATACACCCAAGTGTGTCACCTCGGGGTGCCCTAGTCTTGTTCATGAAGAAGAAAGATGGGACTTGAATATTGTGCATTGATTTCAGACAGTTGAATAAAGTGACTGTAAAGAACAAGTATCCTCCGCCAAGGATTGATGATCTCTTTGATCAATTGAAGTATGCAAAGATATTTTCAAAGATAGATTTCAGGTTAGGATACCATCATGTAAGGATTAAAGAGGAAGATATTAGAAATACCACCTTCAGAACAAGGTAAGGTCATTATGAGTTCACAGTGGTGCCATTCGGGTTGTCAAATGCACTAGTTGTTTTCATGTGCTTAATGAATGGTGTTTTCCGAGAATATTTAGACAAGTTTTTCATTGTTTTTTTGGATGACATTATTATATATTCCAAGTCAGAATAAGAGAATGAGCATCACTTGAGGATGGTGTTGCAAGTATTAAGGGAGCATCAATTGCATGCCAATTTGAGCAAGTGCTCATTTTATCAGAAGCAAATTCATTATTTGGGGCATATCAATTCAGAGGATGGGATAGCAGTGGATCCTGAGAAGATAGAAGCCATTAGAGAATGGTCAATGCCAAAGAATGTGACAGAGGTCAGATCATTCATGGGTCATGTAGGCTACTATAGGATATTTATTGAAGGATTATTAAAGATTGCACACCCAATCATTTCCTTGCAAAAGAAGGGTGTGAAGTTTCAATGGACATTGGATTGTGAAAAGAGTTTCCAACACTTGAAACAATTATTAACAAGTGCTCCAATACTAAGGATTTCAAACCCAAATGAAGACTTCATTGTATGCACAGATGCATGTAAAGATGGAATTTGTGGAGTCCTCAGTCAAAATGGGTTTGTTGTATGTTATGAATCAAGGAAGTTGAAGGAGAATGAAAGACACTATGCCACTCATGATTTGGAGTTGGCATCCATAGTGCATGCCTTGAGGAAATAGAGACACTACCTCATGGGGAAAAGGTTTGAGCTGAGGACAGACCATAATGGTCTTAAATATTTATTTGATCAACCAACTCTAAATGCTAGGCAAAGCAGATGGTTATAATTTCTCAGTGAATATGACTTTGATATAAAGTATATCAAGGGGAAAGAGAACAAAGTTGTTGATGCACTCAACAGAAGAGTGCATGAATTGCATGCTACATCCATTAGCATGTACCAAACATATTTGAAACACAGAATTTTGGAGGCTGCAAATTTAGATTTACAATACAAGGAATTAGTGGCAAAATTACAACAAGGTAATTTGCAGCAGAAAATTGAAGAATACAAGCTAGATAATGATTAAATTCTGAAGTACAGGGGCATAATTTATGTACCAAATTCTCATGAATTGGAAAATCAGATATTGAGAGAAATGCATAATGTACCTTATGTTGGGAACCCAGGTTATCAGAGAACTATTTTATTTGTCAAAAGCCAATATTATTGGCCAGAAATGAAGAAAGAAGTTGTTGATTTTATTGCCAAATGTTTGGAATGTCAAAAGGTAAAGGCTGAGCATAGACACCCAACTGGTTTGCTACAACCATTACCCATTCCTGAGTAGAAATGGGAAGTTGTAACAATGGATTTCATCACCAAACTACCCATAACAAACAAACAACATGATTCTATAATGGTAGTGGCGGATAAGCTTACTAAAGCTTCCCATTTTATTCCAGTTAAGCTCACCCACAAGGCAACCAACATTGTTGATGTTTACGTGAGAGAAATTGCTTGATTACATGGCATACCCAAGACAATTTTGTCTCACAGAGATCCAAAATTTACCTCAAATTTTTGGAAGGGGTTATTTAATGGATTTGGAACAAATTTGAATTTTAGTACATCTTATCATCTAGAATCATATGGACAAACAAAGAGGGTGAATCAAGTGATTGAGGATATGTTGAGGATGTATGTGATGGATAAACCATCAAAATGGGAAGAATACCTACACTTGGTAGAGTTTTCTTATAACAATGGGTACCAAACATCTCTAAAGATGATCCCATTTGAGGCACTTTATGGAAGAAAGTGCAATACACTGATAAGATGGGATAAGCTAGCAGATAGAGAAGTGATTGGGCCAGATTTGCTGAGGGAAATGGAGAAGAAAATGTTGAAAAATAAATAAAAAAATTAAAGGCTTCCCAAGACAGGTAGAAAAGCTATGCTGATAAGGGAGGAAATTAGAGGGAATTCAAAGTGGGAGACCATGTATTATTGAAAGTGAAAGCCAACAGAAGTTCCCTGAAGTTGGGAAATTGTTCAAAGTTGGCAACTCGCTATTGTGGGTCGTTTGAAATCGTAGAGAGGATTGGTCCAGTAGCTTATATGATTGCATTGCATGCATCTATGTCTGTTCATAATGTATTCCATGTATCATTTCTCAAGAAATATATACCTGATGCTAATTATGTTATTGATTGAAATGTGATTCAGGTGGAGCAAGAAGGTGCTTTCCAAGTGCATCTAATACGCATTATGGACTGAAAAATCAAACAGCTCTGGAATCGAGCCATAGGGATTGTAAAGGTCCAATGCATCTGGTATGGTCCTAAGGACTCTATTTGGGAGAAAGAGGATGAAATGTGGGCATAATACCCACATCCTTTTGAGGATTTTTTAAAATTTTGTTGTATATGTGTACATAATGCACTAAGGACAGTGCATAAATAAGAGGAGGGGATTGTAATATCCCTAGGCCGAACCCAATTGTAAATGTAAATGCAAATGTACTTAAGCTGGTGAGTTGTTGGAAATAATTTTTGTATGCACCTTTCATGGCATAGTGCACGCATGTACTGCACAGTAAAATGATGAAGTGTGCACATTCCAGGATACTGCGCGCAACAACTTAAGTGCGTGCAATTTTGAGGCTAGGTAGCCTTTGTGTATATGATGTGTTTTATAGGCTAGTGAGCCAATTTTTGCGATGATTATGATGGAGAGCCTAGATGTTAAAGGCCAATGTGCCTATTTTTGTATATGTCTCATCATTAATATAAAATACATCGTAGTGCACAAATCAACCAAGATAAAAGAGTATGGGGGACTAAAAGCCACTAGTTAGGGAAAGGGGGGGGGATAAAAGTTAAGGAAAAGGGGCTAAGATAGGGATCTTAAGCCAAAAAGGAATATTATATTAATATTTCTTAAATCATAAAGTATGAATACTTATTTTGTCCTAAGTTCTAAAGATAGGGACAAGTGGGCCAAAGTAGCTCCCAACATTAGAAGTGTCAAGTTGGGGGCATGCATACATATTGTTTGGACTTAGTTCATTTTCCATGATTCCTTCCATCATTCAATAAATCAATCCATCATCATTCAGACACTCATTTAGCTATCCTCTACACCTTCATGTCATTGCACCTGAACCTATATCCATACCCATACATGTTTGTGTAGTTGGTTAGTTTGGGAGGTGAACTAAAGAAACAAGTTGTCAGACCTGTGGGATAGTGAAGAGGAGGGTTTAAAGGATCGTGAGAAATATCTCCAGGTGAGATAATTGTTGGGAATTGATTTTCTGAAGGTGCTAAACTATAGCTACAAGGATCTGAGACTTCCTGTCTGACCTATTATTGAATCCCGGAAAGGAAGTGGAGTAGCCGAAGGACTATTGAGCAGAGAAGGGGCACACTTCCTGGGGTGGGATATTCATGTGGGGAATGAGGGACTGTAGGATGTTAGTTTGAGTTGGCACCTATGAAAAATTATTTCCTGTTGTCTGTGATACATTATCCTGGTTAGGAATCCCTTTACCTGGGTGTAGTTTAGTCCCAGCTCGAGGGTGACCCGCTGCTGAGAGTGATGAGAAGTATGGTCTAAGTCTGGGAGGTTCATGGAAGGTCTACACGCAGTTGGTGATATTATTACCAACATAAGTGTCAATTGTGTGATAAATTTACATGTTGCATTATTATTTACGTGTTTATTTTTATGGGTTTATCCCATGTGTGGTTATAACTATCTGTATATTTATGGGTATTTCTTGTATATGTTGCATGTACATGTTTACTGTTATTTCAATATAAATCCGTGCATTTAAAAATTTTATTTTTCTGTTTACATTTTATATATAAAGTTCCGCAATATTTTTGTGTGTATATATTTTAATTGCATGTAGTTCAAAAAATGTATGTGGCATAGATCAGTTGGATGTTGGGTATCTTACATCATGGTATCAGAGAACGAAAGAGTTTTTTGGAGTAGCATGGACCAACATGGGTGGTTGGGGATGTTACAGAGGGGGAGGTAGGATTGGAGGCAAAACTTTCTACTTTGATCCCTTGAGGTCACTAGGGAAGCCGCCGCCCCCCCGAGGTGTACCTCCTTCATCACTAAAACAAGGGGATTTATTACCAAGGTGATATTTGTAGGATATCCTATAGTTATGCAATATTTGGTGATCTTATGTTGGGATTTGCACAACTACAAATCCAACGATAAAAAATTTTCACTGTTGTTGGGGAGGATTGAGTCATTCTCCTCAAACGACATACCTTTGGTAAACCTTTCTCGAAGCTCTTATCTTATAGGTTTTCTTGGCGACTCCACTGAGGGTGATTCCCTCACCTTCCTTTGATGATCTAAGGTTCATCATATGGAAACTCCACTAATACCTTTTGAGTTGTTTTCCAAGTAATGGATTTATGGATTTTCAGGAATGATTTCCTTGTATTGATTTTGAAAGCATCCTTGGATACCCAAACAAGTATAAGGATGGATGGTTATAAATTTTACAAAATTAAATGGACAAATTGTTTCCCATGTAGTAAAGTTCTTGAAATAGATATGGGGTGTTATTGACATATAACGATAGGAGATATGATGATTCAGAATTTATTTGTGGGTTTCATGATGAAATTCCCGGTTTGCTGGCCTATTATCTCCTTAAATAAATTAGTCAATTTCATTTGATTAGGTGTTATTTTGTTATTAGAAAGAACATTTCTAAAAAATTTAAGGCTCATTTTAAAGAGCTTTAAGCTTGTAATAAACTTTGGAAAACATTTGATTTAGTTTTTATTTCAAAAAACTCAAAATACAGGTTTCAGTGGCTAAGTTCCTTTTCAAAAGGGATTCTAAGCCACCAAAATCCCTAGATTTCAATGGCTTAAACGCGAAACTTGGGGCTCTCCTAGCCACTGAAATTGCAGGGAGATTTGAAACGGTCAGCTCATCTTAGTGAAGTGTTATGATTGTAGTTAGTCATCAAAAAGATAGAGGATCTATCGAGCATGACTTGGTAAGAGGTGTTTTACGAGTTATTATGATTATGATTAGATCTATATAACCCTAAACCCTCTAGATCTTACACCTATCCTAGGAATTAGGATCTGATATCGGCGTATCCTGACTTGATCATTTCAACTCTAAGTTTCACTAAATCACAGGGTCTTTGTACTTCCTATCCTTCAAGGTTTATCGAATAATCATTATCATTTCAAATCCTAATTACCCTCTCACATCCCTCAAAATCAGGGCTCTCCTTAATCGCATTTCCCCATTTCTCACCTCTGTCATAGTTGAGCACAAACTTCCCTGATTTTGCGTTGTGTCTATCTCCTCCCAAGCCCGAATTTTTCAATTTGCAGGTACATGAGCATTGAAACAAATGAAGAGAGGAGGACCAATGTTGAGGAAGGAGCTTGATGATATTGGTTACCTGGAATCACACCCAGAGGTGTGTCATATCTTCAAGGACACAGGTTGTTATGAATTTTGTAAAAAAGTGTAGAGCTCTCATCAGCAGGTGGCAGAAGCTTTTTCTCTCGCATTTGATGGCAGAAAGGCATTCATTGGCAAAGATGAGTTCCTAGTTGATGAAACTCTCATAGAAGAGGTGACAGAGCTACCAAGGACTGGAGAAAACTGGTTCAAGACCACTGTTACAAAGGAGGTTGAATTTAGGACTTATTCGAAACCAGAGCACAAGTGTTTGATATGGAAGAAAGGCATTCCTATGTATTTTATGGAAGAGAAATGGCAGCACCTGCTGAAGTCAATTCTTGTTTACATAACCTGTGAGGGTAGATATAATAGGGTAATGATTTATCATTTCAAATTGATGAATCACTTTACTAGTAGGAGCCCCTTGAACCTACCTTATTACCTCCACAGAAGCTTGACTAAGATGCCTCATCAGGTCAAGTCTAAACCAAGCAAGGTTGCAGGCAGATTATCCCATCATGGTTTGATTAAGCTCTTGATTTGTGAGCTATTATAGATAAGGAACAAGGATTGGGGCCACTTCTTATTTTGGAATGAGTTTCAAACTGATTTACAACTAGAGGATAAAAAGATATCTTCTTCAAAGAAGTCCTCTACTCCCAGGAGTGGGAAAAGGAAGAGGAGAGCCATCTCTCCAGTCATAGTTGATCATCCCTCTCCATCTTCTAAGCCTAAAAATGATAAGAAGAAACTGGATTTTAGAAAGGATGCAGAGAAGGTAGAATAACCTCTAGTGGACAAGAAGATCCTCAATCTCCCCTATACAGACTCTGAGGATGAAGAAGACTAGGTTGCAGTAGAGAAAGAAGTAGTCCTAGCAAAATATCTAGTTACAATAGGGTATGAAGATCTTCCCTCACCTACACCAAAGGAGGATCAAGGCCAACAAATTGCAAAGGCCTCATCTAGCAAGTCAAAGCAATCTAGATCTCAGAAGATTAAGAAACTTAAAAAGAAAATAGCACAACATGAAGTATTAGAGAAGGTGATAAAGACCCAATACGAGACTCTATCAAAGAATTTCACAAAAACCAATGCAGCCTTGGAAAGATTGGCACTTGAAAGTGTTAAAGAAGAGAAAAAGAAAAAGAATATCGTAAAGGACTATTATAGTCTATGGAGAGTATCTATGCATTTGAAGAAAGAGGTCAAGTTATTGAGGTTGCAAGCCATGCCTTCAAGACCTCGGCCTCAAGAACCTATTGATATTGAAACCCTAGCAAATGCATCCATCCATTTGAATGATCCAGAGATGAACAACAACCCTAGAGCCATTCCATAACCTTCTCAAGATGTAAAGGCTTCAGAAGATCATCCCTGAAGTGTTTTAAAGATAAGATAAAAGGTATTTTGCAATTTAGTTAATTTTTCAGTAAGATAGGAGTTTCAGTGGCTTAAGCGAACATTTCAACTATTCATTAGCCACCGAAAACAAAGATTTCAGTGGCTAACAGGCTCAGATTTTGCCTCTCTTAGCCACCGAAATCACGGATAGGGTAGAGAGGCACTATTTTTGCACAGATCTAAGATTTTCTCATCCAGATGCCTCAAATATGGTTTGTAGTGATGGATAATAATTAAGGGCATCAGTTTTAGGTTTCTGTTCTAACTTTCAAGGTACTGGCAAGTAGGAGAAGATAAAATTGGTTTTTTATTTTTGGGAAAAATTATCTTTTGCTAAAGGTAGCAATTTTCGCCTTATCCATCAGCCTTGGAAGGTTTCCTGCAACTGTCGAAGATTATAAGGATATGAATACCATCAAAGATAAGGAATTGACCTATTTTATAGGATCCTTTCCTATTTTCTTGTGTTAGTTGTTGACTTTCTATTTTAAGTAAATTTGATTCAGTTTTCTAGGATCTGGTTATCTGATGTAAGGGATATAAAGCCACAAAATTTTGATGAACCAAGTATTGGACTTGGGATGACCAAAAAAAATGTAAAAATACTCATAGGCTTTTGACTGTAATGAATGAATACAAAGACTTTATTTTCCAGATTCTTGTGTCATTTTCTGTGGTGAAGTTTTCTCTGATGTAAACTGTAATTCCTAAGTTTTTCATTTTGTTTTTCTGTTCTCATTGCTTATAAGAGGAGTATGCTCAGGATTTGTCAAGGACACCCTGATCTAGCTTAAAGACAATGTCTATTTTTTCTTCTAAATATTAAATGCATAATTCGGATAAGCTCTGCTCTGCATTTGAAATGACCTATGATCTTTTCCTCTCTCCATATCGAAAATTATAAGAATCCACTGATATGACTGTCTTGACTCGCTACATATGTCTCTGTTATTTATTCATTTAATCATCTTTTATCTTTGACTCCATTTTTCCCAATGGTCCATTTTTATGTCTCAACCAAACCAATTCAAAATCCATAAACAAACCCATTCTCTGCATAACCAGCCTAATATCTTATTCCTAAAAAATCTATATCAGATAGAGAGATCCCTCTTTGAGTCTTGGAGGGATATATCCTTGACTCAAAGCAGTTTTGATGTTTCCTCTATGACTACCTTCACAGCCTTGGGAAAATTACAGAGTGTTAACATAATGGCGACCATACTGGGGAACTTTCTCCAGTAGTACACTTCAAAGTTCCATATCTAATCACTGATGGTGGACAGTGACCATACATAAGAAGGATGAGATCATTCACCTGATGACTCCAATCTCTAGATCAGTTCCAATTCGAAGACTTCACTGGAGGAAGAACCTAAAGAATGACCAAGCAACCAAGAAAGATCAGGTAATCAAGCCCAAATTGCATTCAGGACATCTTTGGTGTTATTTGTAATTATGTCTTATCTTATTCTAAACCTAATCAAAAGTACATTTCTGAAGATTGTATTGACCACCTGCTAATTGATGAGCCTCTAGAGACTAATCCCCAAATTGTAGATCATGTACATACTCATACACTTGCAGAAAGCCCATTGAGGCATGAGCCTCGTGCTTTATCTCCTACCATTGTTGAAATTCCAGTTAGCTACAAGCCCCTTGCTTTACCTCCTATACCTGTGAAAGTACCAAACCAATACAAGTCTCTAGATTTTCCTCCTATTCTCCATGACTTCCCTGCCAATTATAACAATAAGCTGCCTAGATTTGATGGAGAGGATGCCAATATCACTGTTGAAAAAAAAATCCAGAGGTTTGAAGATTTCCTTGATCTGTTTGAGGTGGAATAAGACGATGTTTGTATCAGTATGTTTTCCCTGTCATTGCTAGGTAAAGTTAAATGTTGGTTTAAGAACCTTCCAGCTGCAAGCATCAACAATTTTCATCAATTCATGCAAGTTTTCTTAGATAGGTGGGTGATCCTGAGAAATGTTTTCCTCATCCTAGAAGAGTATGAACACTTGAAAAGAAAGCCAAGAGAGACTGTACAACAATTATCAACCAGGTTCAACAAGGTGGATCATTCTATACTTGTGGATGTAAGGCCACCTCCTAGTTTAGGTAAATTGCATTACCCGGATGCCTTTGATCCAAAAATGACATTTCAATTAAGAGAAAGAGATACAAAAACCCTATAAGAAATGCAAAATGTCACAGTCAATGTGGAAGTTAACCCGTTGAACAGGAAGGAAAAATTAGAAGCATTGAGAAAGAACAAAGAAAAGGATCAGCTGAAATATTCATAAGATAAATTGGACATTCTGGCCAGCACCATGGACGAAATATTGCATAAGATTAGCAGAAAAGAGGAAATTGTTTTTCAAAGGCCTCATGTACCTTTGACTTTGGAAAGAACAAGAATAAATTTCCCTAAGAACTTCGCATCCCAACCTCAGTATCCTAAACCACTGAAGGATTTCTTCATGTACTCAATTCACAATACAGTCAGAGAGGAAGTTCAAAATCAAGTGGTGGTGGAAAAATCTTCGGAGATGATGTGCATGTTTGATGACCTCCCCTACATAGACAATATACTTAGATATGATCTTCAGAATGGTGACTATATGGTTGAGATTGAAGATGGTTGTTCAAAGAATCCAGTATTATCTTCATGGGAAGAAGAATCCCAGTTATCACACTGCATAGATGACAACCAGATTCTGCATACCCAACAAGATTGCAAGGAGGAGGATGTCAAAAATTTCCCAAGAAATGAAGAATATCTACCCCTGTGTTTTGCCTCACTACTAAGGGAACATTACAAACAAGTCGTGAATAGAAAGAATAAGGACTCTTCTACTGTATCGGTTGAGGAAAATAGAGGAGATACAAAAGTTGATCCAGAGGTGCAGCTCTTGAGCCTTTTTGAAGGTCAAACCTCAGATGAAATCATGAAGCCTGAAACAGGTAATGAGATGATCCATTGTGATTCACTGCCTTTGTGCTTTAATTCATTTCAAATTTTGAGAGGGAATCTTGGTCAGTTTCTAGTTGAAATTCACAGTGTAAACCATGAAGTACCAGTAGGACCAATGGCACCATTATCTAAAGCATTTTATGACCATATAGTTGATATTCTGGATGATGTGTGTTTTCAAAATCTGGTTTCATTTACTCCTAATGAATTAAAAAATTGTTATGATATGGATATGATCATACAGTCTACCCCACTATCTGGTTCAACAAAAATATCAGTGCAAAACCCATCAAACAAAATACAAACACATCTTGAAATGTTTGAAGAATTGGAGACTTCACAAGCAACACAAGGTCAGGAGATGGAATGGACTGATTCCAAATGCCAAGGAACAACTCAGGTCTATTTGGACCCTATAGATATCTATATGGAGAAATTTTTCATGGAAAGACCACAATACATTTTCAACAGTTTAGTGGTTTTTCAGATTGATCAAGTTTCATGTAAAGGATATCAGGATAGAAATCCTTATCACATATCATTACCAGATCTACATTTGAGTTTGGGGAAAATCAGTGAAAGAGCCCAGGTTTCAGATCCAATTTTTCACTGGTTATACTGGATATTTCATATCGATTAAGACCAAGCATCCTCAGGTTAGAGTAGGATGTATGTATATAAATAAGATCATCAGAACAACATTTTTTACCAGATTTACTATATGCAAATAAACTTGTCGAGTAAGTATATGGTTTATTTTGTTTTTTTTCTTACTTCAAAGACTCAGTCAAGGTCAGAATGGATAATCAGTCGATTTCCAGTCACCAAGGTGAAGGATAGATCGAGGTACAGGTTGAGGGATCAGCCCATGGATAAGGCACTAATTTACGAAATCTGGAGATCTGAGATTCTCGACACCTCCTCAGGAGCTATCATCCCCAACTGGAGCCTATGTTACCTATAATGATAGGAGATCTGATGTTTCGGAATTTATTTATGGGTTTCGTGATGAAATTCTCGGTTTGCTGGCCTATTATATCCTCAAATAAATTAGTCAATTTCATTTGATTAGGTGTTAGGTTGTTATTAGAAAGAACATTTCTAAATTTTTTAAGGCTCATTTTAAAGAGCTTTAAGCTTGTAATAAACTTTGGAAAACATTTGATTTAGTTTTTATTTCAAAAAA